>JAANDH010000939.1:0-110666 GCA_011799765.1 Nymphaea thermarum
TACTAAGAAGCATACTTTCTATGTTTACATCCAACAAGCTTAATTGAGCTTAATCTAGCCATGTCTATATCCTCGAGCTCAGCTTCTTTGACTAAATTTGTTCATTTTTTAGCCGAAATCGACTTCTTTAAACTCAGACTCGAGGCTGATCTAAAATCTCTCTTATGCAGGGCCCACATAGTAAACAAACATTGGATTTCGAATCTTGGAAAAACAAGGATTTGAAATTCTTGGTATGTAGCCAAACAGTGGCGGAGCCACATATAGGCCGGTGGGCAACTGGAGCCACATAGAGGCTGGTGAGGGCAGTTGCCTACACCCGCTTCTCAATTTCCTTTCATTTTTACATTAAGATCATTTAATATTTACTTTGTTATACATGTAAGTGCCCCTTTAGGTACGAAAGCCTGTGAATCAGTGCCTTTCTAGAAAAAAATTTTGGCTTCGCCACTATAACCAAAATCTCAAATTTGAGGCTTCATGGAAATGGGTCAGATCTCAAATCCTCATATCATAATTCCGCATTGATTTCAAACCACCTTAGATCTCATATCCCAAGAAAACAAATGCCCCCCAAGGGTTCAGCTCAAGTTATCCAACTGTCTATACAGCCTCCTCTAGATGGCAATCAAGTCTAAGTAATCTCCTTTCTAGATGTCTATGCACAAGTCTTTTCTTTTGGGGCTTCCTTATTAATCTCTTTCTAGAGAATAAAAGGCAAGAATATGATACTTTTCTTTTTTTTTCATTCCTTATTCAAAGAAGCACACCCAGGTCCAGTGGCGTAGCCACATTGTGATTGGTGTGGGCAGTTGCCCACACCCAGTCTCTTAAAAGTTCTTTATTTTTAAATGAGAATCTTAAATATTTATCCTTATATATATATAAGTGCTCCACCAGATTTGAGTATTCTTAAACAAGTGCCCCTCCAGCGAATTTTTCTGGCTCCGCTACTGCCCAGGTCAAGAGACTTTGTCGCTCACCCAATGGCATAAAACCCTGAAGCTAATCCCCTCACCCCAGTTATGGTACTGTGTATTTCTATGCATGTGCGTGCACAAGTGCGACCATGCAGCAGCACAGCTAGAAATCAAGTTTAAATTTAATTGCATGGCGGGTGCTGCCATGAGGAGCCTGGTTCGAATCAGGTTGGCCACTTTCCGACCCAGCCCATAACAGGTCGAGCAAGCGACCTAAGAACTGAATTAGAATTGGATAACAAGAATATATATCCTGGACCCAACTGATTGACATCCCGTTAATTAGGCATTATACAGAACGCACACTTTCTTCTGAAACTGATGGACAAGAAGATTCTTTTGATCAGAAAATTATAGTTAAGGGGCATTAGTTATAAAATTTTAAATTTTTAAGGACCACCAATATGTAAATGAGACAAATTACCCTAAAGTATCAATACAGAAATAAGCATTTTTTTTATCTATGTGGGCAATGGCCCACACAGTGCTCACTGCTGCATCAACCCCTGCTTTTGACGAGGGGCATAGCCACCACGGGGGGCAGCAGGGGCCTTGGCCCCCCTCAAGAAAGTTAATTTCATATAAATTACGTGTAAATTTAAAAATTTTCATTTATCTTATATAAAAAATTTGAAAATTTATATTTTGGTTCCTGTTATAGCGCTCCCCCTCAAGAAAGTTGCTGACTCTGCTCTTACTTTTGACATTGATTTGAAATCGGATCTGTAGGAATCTTGATGCTCTCCCATGAAACATTGATGGAATGTCGTCACTTCTGCTTAAAAGGATTCGGAATCAGATTCAGAAAAGTAAAAATTTTTTAGAGACACTCATAAAAAGAGATTCAATACGGTTTGCAATCCTACCACCTTCTCAGATCATGCAGTGCAAGATTTTCTCTTACCCTTCAGGGTTTCCACATGGAAAAACGTTCACAGGACGCAACTTAGGGAAATATTTTCCTGCTTAATGTAATGCAGCCATTCAGTGGGGAAGTGTGTGCTCCCGCCCCAAAATCACTAGATTTTGGAAAACCAAACAGATGCTTCAAAAGTTTTTCGAAATAGTGAATGGGAAATTCCTGTTGAGATTTTCATGAAATTTTCTGGCACCCACTACAATTTTCAGAGCATTATATTCCCTTCCCAAAGCTTGCAGAAAAATTAATCAAGGGTGAACACGTTTTAGTTCTTAGCGTC
Organism: Nymphaea thermarum; assembly: GCA_011799765.1. Taxonomy (NCBI): domain Eukaryota; kingdom Viridiplantae; phylum Streptophyta; class Magnoliopsida; order Nymphaeales; family Nymphaeaceae; genus Nymphaea; species Nymphaea thermarum. The sequence continues at coordinate 2,180 of JAANDH010000939.1, forward strand.
CCACGAACAAGAAGAACAAACGCGACCGCATTTTCATCAGCAACGGACAGTTTTGCACACTTTCAACGGCCGGGAGACACCATTTCGGTGTTCTGAATGTCCCCGTTTGCATGATCTCCAACAAGCTTTCTGGTTCTGGTTCCTGTTAATAGAAGGGAAAGAAGGTCCAAGTTCCTCTCTCGTGTGTGTGTGCAGGATTTTCTCCACCTTGCCCGCGCGAAGTGCACAGCCGATTTTCCCAGGGAATCGTTTGGATGGAAGGTGGCATTTGCTTATGGGAAAACATTTGCTTCCCATGCTACAAACCAAAGCACTGGCCTAGAAGTGTTTGGGTTTTCTTTGCATGATCTAGAGAGGTAGACATGGGTAAACAATGCAGTAAATAGTGGATCTCCGTAGTCCCTTGCTATCTGCTTTAATCAGGGGCAAGTGGGAGGCATTTTTACACTGTTCTTCATTTTCATGGATTGATGAAGCGCTGGTTTTTCAACATGTAGTGAATCAGAATTCATGAGAAACTCAAAACAATTAGGAAGGAACTTAACGAGTGGACCATGTTCGTAACGTCTTTACTGTTAGATGGCCAATAATCGGCTGTTAGATCCAAGCAACCAAGAGGTCACCACCCATTAAGATCGTTCAAATTCAATCCCTCTGTGTGTGTGTGTGTGTGTTGACAAGCAATACAGACGTGTATGTCTGTGTATCTGCCCACATAATGCGGTCTTTTGCTATATATAAAGACAGACTTTGTCCTTTCATATGAAGTTTTAACAGCTTCAAGACACGTCGATTGAGATGCAGGGGTTTGAGGTGTTCAAAGCAATACTTTATTTGTTAAGGTTTCAGGTCCCTCGGCATACACACTCTAGGGAAGCCAAACCGAGATCTTGGTGAGAAGTACCACAGTGGCAATATATAACAAATTGAATGCCAATACCAAGACAAGTAAACCTAGGCAAAAGGACGACTGCACATTGTTTCCATCATGGCTTTAGCTTGAATCCCTGAAGGTAATCAACACATTCGTTCTGTTTTCTAGTAAATCTAAAATCAGACTTTGGTTGGTGCTTCCGGATACATCTTCAAATCTGCTGAATCCTATCGCATAGATAAAGTATTCCTAGATCAGATAAAGTTCCCATAAGCTTCAAATGTTCTAGGAAGACTCCGCTCGCTTGTAGAAGGCCTACATTTGTGTTCTTGCTGTTCTCAATCCTGAAGGCAGGGACTTCAATTTTTTGACTTGGACAATGAGAATGGCATTCAAATAATGAAGATTTCTGGAAGTGAAGGGAGAGAAGGTCGTCATGAGCCTTCTCCTGACTGCTAATGGTGAAGGTCCAAAGACTAATGCAAAAAGGTTCAAGCAAAAAGATCGTTGTTCCTTAGCATCACAGTTTAGTGTGCTCGTTCACTAATGTTTCATCTTTCTGAGTTTATGTTATGTTTTCTTCCACGACAAGTCCACAAGGAACACAGGTAATGGTGAGAATACGTCAATAACATTTGCACAAAACTGCTTTTGGTTACAGAACAACCACAACTATTTTACAAAATGGAAAAACACATAATAATAATGTTGTGTTGTACTCTAGCAACGTGGGAACTAGAAACAAAGTTGAACTGATTACTTAACTTTTCTTCTGATTTATAATACAAGAAATCAGATCTATCTACTTTGAAAGATGAAAAATTATTGCTAACCAATAGATAATAGCCAACGTTGGAAAGGCCAGTGACCAAAGATGAACTTGACAAATCCTAAGTTACTTGGATTAGACTGTTAATAGAACTGCATCCTTGGCAACTTAAACCTTGCAATATGTATTGACAGGAACCTCAAATGCAATAAACAACAAAAAGCATAAGATCAAATGATCAGTAGACAAACCATATCTAGGAAATATATACAGGAACTAACCAGTTTATACCTATCAAGCTTCAAATTTCCTTTTCGTATAATGCAAAACTGATTAGTTCTCAAGTTTTGAAGATATTGTGGAGAAGAATATAATGCGATCCCTAATTTCTTCCTCTTCGTACAAAGATTAAACCACTTAACGACTACACGAGCACTGTTCGGAACGCGTCAATTTTAAGGTAGTTCAAGACTTTCCATCTAAGTGGCGATCAACTTTGTGGATTAATGGCTTCAATGACCAGTAACTGTTTGCATCAAAGCTTTCTTTATCATCTTGATAATTGCCATTTCTGCTGTACACCTGAATGGTCAAAATTTGAAACAGAGAGTAAAGAAAAAGCAATCACTTGGAAATTCGATCTTGGCCCTCCACTCAAACCAACTCCACAAGACCCATAAAGAAGTAGAAATTTTGGAGGTTCATGGAGTATTTGTTTCCTCCACCCTTAGCTTCTTGGCCCTGTTCCCCTGTAGAGGATTCATCATCTGCCAAAAGCACCCGGTGAATACGGAGCTGCTGTATTAAGAAGCCTGATGTGCTTCTGCATCCTTCATGAAACCACACACATGGTCGGATATGTTATTTTCGGGAATAGGTGTAGATGGGGCTGACATGTTCCTAATCCATTGATCAACGTCATCAGCAGAATTAGCAGAATACACTTTCCTGCGCATCTTCGTTAACTGGTCTTCTAGTGCTTCCCTTTCTAGTTCCTGTTTTGATATGATTTCTCGAAGTGACTGAATCACTTCCTCATCATAAAGCTCCCTCTGTTGGGCTTCCCTTTGTTGCTGTTGTGCTTGCAACTCTATTAAATGTTTCTCGTTTTGTAGTCGAAGTATCATCACCATTGCCTCGTGAGCAGCAGAAGCAGCAGCTTTTCTCTCCTTTTCAAGCTCCAAATAAGCCGCAGCCCGGTAACCTTGTTCAATTTTTATCGCCCTTCTCAATGCAGCAGAATCCAGATCCTGTTCATCTTCAGGATTTTCATGAACTTCAATCTCCGCCATCCTTCGATCAGCTGAAATTTCCAGGTTCAAATCAGCCTCGTCATGGTTGTCATCGATCAAGTCTTGCATTCTAATGCCAGTGCTGCCATCCCTGCATCTGCCCGTGGGAAACTCTTCACAGGAACAAGAAACGAAAGAGTCATTGCACATTGGTGATCCATTTCCAGAGGTCCCCTCTCTTGCTTGATCAGACTCTCTGGTTCCATCATGATTTCCCATAGTGAGTCCCTTCGAATCTGCCAGGTATCCATTTAAAGATCCCCTTCCATCACATCTGAAGCCATCAGCTAGATTCTTCTCGAGCTGACCGTAGCACCTGTTCAGAGACTTGCACTGGGTACTAATTTCAAAGATTTTCCACCCCAAGAAGAAGAACAGGACCAAGATCACCGTATTCAACATAAGCGAGTCATAAGAAACACATCTACATTCAAATTTTCTACTCTGTTCCGTGCAACTAAATGCTGGTGTTTTTCCCATTTATTCCTCAATAGCATTCAAATATTCCAAAAATTCTAGGAATCGACCATGCAAGTGAAAGAAACAGGATACAAGATCCAAGAAGTGCACATATTAATCTTGCTTCAATCCCCAAAAGAACTTCACACTGGCTCACTAGATTAACTGAAGCTACACAGACAAACTTAAGTAAGCAGATATTGTTCCATTCACTTGGTGGATCTTTCTGAGATTAAAGATTTCTTCAGCACCCCTACACATACACCGGAATCAGTAGCAAGAATTATCGCAAACAGACAATAACCAAAGATCCCCTCCTGATCAACGGTACACGCTGCAGGTATCACAAACGGACATTTCTCTTCAGTTTCCAAAAAAGAAAAAGGAAGAATCAGTGTCGAAGAGCAAAGACATACCGAATGCACGCCCAAAGTATCCCACCAACTGAACAACCAAAAAAGAGGAACTTACTCGACTCAATGACTGAACTACCGAATGGTTCTAATATTCCGTCAGCAATTAAGGCCCGTACTGCCGTACATCATCAGAACGATGTGGGACCAGACGGCATGAGAGAGGGAGACAGAGAGGTTCTTGGTGGTGTTTCAGATAAGGGTGCAGAAGCTTTTGAATAAGAGGAAGCTACAAGAATAAGAAGAGGCAGAATTGCTGGTCCAGAGACGGAGAGAGAGAGTGATGTTTTTGGTGTATCAGATAAGGGGGAGGCCGAAGATGAGGTGAGGGGCTTCAGAGAGAAAGAGAGAGAGAGAGAGTTTTGGAGGTATTCTGAGAAGGGCATGTTGCAGAAGGTGAGCGGACACTGCTTGAATATTGGTAACTACTTCAGGCGTGCAAATCGTAACGCACAGTGGTTCGGTAATTACCACGCAAAAGACGACTCCCTCTCTCTCTTTCTCTCTCTCTCTCTCTCTCTATAGAAGAAACACGATTGTGCTCTTACCGTTTACAATGAATTTACCAGTTACGACTCCATACTCGCCATTCCCAGTATTCAATGCATTCCCACTTTCCTAATGTCACCGGTTCCCCAACTATTTGCTTGGATCCATCCGCAGCGTTGCCAACTTTTCGGATTCTATATGAAGTTCTGTTTGAATTGGTACTCATATTCAAAGATAGTTTGATCCTGATGGCTCTTTAACTTGGTTACCTGTAATTTTTTTTTTTTTTTTTTTTTGAAGAAAAGCGAGTTCCTCTACTAAATTTTACAAAACAAGCTCGGGAAAAAATGTTTTGATTCAAGAATCGATCCAACTTCACAGCCTTCGTTTTCCCAATCATTCTGCCAAAATTAAAACTTAAATTTGCATTTTATGATTCTGAACTTGAGTTCAACCAAGTCTACTTGGCGAAATTTTATAAACACACAGCAGAAAGCATTCAGGGAACCCCCTCTCTCTTCGTTTTTGCTGTTTGTTCTTGTATCTAAGAGATCTCTTGTCCTCAAATTTTACTATTAATTCTCATTTTATCTTCTCTCTCTCTCAAGGTCCCCTCAAAGTCTGAGCCAGAGGTCGTGTCATGGAAATTTCCATTCCTACTTCGAAACTAATTCAAACGTAAGCATCCTACTTTCAATGTTCATGCGCACCTCGCTTTTCTACTAAATGGTAACCATTTCTTGGCTTATTCGCAAGTTAAAAATTCAAAAGAATGACATCAATAGTCTTTTCCTTCTAAGAGTGAATGATGTGTTGCTTTAACTTTGAAAGGCCTGCAAAAGAGAAATTGGAATATTTAGCATGATTTCAAGTAGCAGACTTTTCAGCAAAGTATGAGACGCGACCAAAAATCTTACTGACATGAGATTTATTTTTGGTATTGGAAAGAACATTTTCCTGAGATAAATTCACAGTCTATACAAGATAAAATTTATTTATATTATTGACTTACAAAAGGCAGGTCAGTGGGCAGCCTTGCGCATCACAACGGGTGAAAGCAGAGTCGCCGGACAGTAGAAGGGACAAAGGCTCTGCAATTTCCGAGTCCAACTTCAGACCCACCGCTTTTTCTTCGTTTTAACCAGTGAACAAATCCAAATGTGAAGACCCCACTAAGTTTCTGAAAAGATTCAGGTGAAGAATCTTTTCAACTCTTGTTCCATGTTCATGGCTTATCTCGTACTATTTTTATCTGACCAAGTATACTCTAGTCTAATACATAGCATCGGCCTTAGTCACCTTGTTCTTCATACCTAGACGTTAAGGTATAGCAGAAAAGATCAAACTTTCTTAATATAGCGATGAGGGGTTACTTTAGTTGTTATTGGTTGTAAAAGGAAAAGAAAAAACTGCCACAATTCAAATTTCTCATGGTACGTCTCCTTGCATAATCTCAACATAATCCCAAAGGGTGTAATTAAGTCTGATGTTTGTCAGAAAAGAATTATATATATAATGGTGACTTTGGTTATTCATACTCACTGAACTATTTAACCAGGGTTGTTCATTTGATGAGGATGGATGGTTAAGAGAAAAACATAAAAAAAAAATGTGAACTGATATTTGATACTAAAAATGTTCATCACTTTTTTATTCTTGTTTTTATCTTAACCGTTCATCATGATGGATTTAGATATTTAGTTGACTCTAAAAAGCTAAAGTTATATATATTATATATATATATATATATATATATATATATATATATATATATATATATATATCTCCTTCTACGACATGCTGTTGTCGTCGCCATATGGAATATGTCACTTAGTCATCTCTGCCTCGCTGCGGGTCAGCACCTCCGAAATAAACAGAGGACTTCATTCTGTGACTCCGCGATCGCCCTCTGAACGATCCAAATAAGGTAAAGCTTGAAGATACGTTTTGTACTCTATTAATTTCTCTGTGCCTCTAGTCGGGTGGGCGCCGGCCGGTCTTTCGGCCAGATCCCCCTCAAAACCGTACGTGCGGGTCTCCCCGCATGCGGCTCACGCCATTCGAGGTGGCCCAGCATTCATTCGCAAATCCTGGTCGCAAAGAAAGGCAAACAATTTCAATAGCGCAAAGCCTGACGCAAAGCTTGGTAGCCGAACGAGCAAGCAGCTGCAGTCTTCTTATAGTGGTGGTGGTTAAAGCACTAGAAAAGCCGGAAGGCGAGGCGCTATGAAATGGAAGGTACGAGCAAAGCCTTTAGCAAAGCGACTTTCTGGCGAGTGCTTTGGCACTACTAATGCCGCTTTGCGAGTCATTCGCGTGTAGGCAGCGCTGTCTGTCGTACCGTTGACTCGCACAATTCATTGATCTATTGGTCCTCTTTTTTCAAGCAAGCCAAGAACCTTCCATTTCCGTCAAATGACCCGGCCTCCCCTGGCTCTGACACCGTCCGGGCTCCCCCCTATGCTCCCCCGGCGCAGGCCTCCCACGCTTCGCGCCTGCGGCGTTTTCGCCAGACGGTCTTTGCCAGTAGTGCCATCCTCCCCGCTGGCTTTATGGGTTGTCCCTCCGCTGCTGCGTTATGTTAGGCTATGGATTACTGGAACAAGTGTAGTTGAATGGGACAGCAGGCGGGTTACACGTTCCACTGTGCCGAGATGTGAGGTGCACTTGACGGGCACTCCAGGACCCGCCAACGCTCGTGAAAACCCGGTACCATTCATCCGACCTGAGGTGTGGATAACGAGGCCACCTTCACAACCTTCTCCCTTCTGTCCCGTGTGGAAGGTAGGGCGGTTCGCTTGAGTTGCTCAACCGCCCCTACTTTGCCCAGTGCTCATGACGCGCTACGGAACCTCCACCGTGCCGGGGGACCAAGCAGGGCATAGCTAGCGGCATAGGAGCCGACTCGGCGTCAGCGGCTTCGTGCCGCACTGGAGTGATCCAATATGCGGTTCCGCACGTTCCACCACTTCTCCGTTCATTTCCAATACCGATCGTGAAACACCATGAGCAGCAGGATGTTGAGGTCNGCTGGCGTGGCGAGACAAAGAAGTGGTTGGTGCCATGCATCATGCCCGCAGCCTGCCACCTGCTCTTGTCATGCACGCTCCCCCCGCTTCATAACATGGGGGGGCTTTTTGCCTTTGGTCAAGATGGGGAAGACCTGCTCGCTGACCCCTCTCTTCCTATGGAACCAAAAGCGGGGTCATCTATAGGGCGTATCAGACTCAAGAATTTGCGGCAGTCAAGGTCTGTGCGATCCAATTGGCGCCCTCGTACCTGTGCAGTTCGGGCAGGGCTCCTTTTCCATCTAAGCGGGAGCAGGGTTCGACGGAAGGAAGGGCAACCAACCGTTCAGAATGCAAGGCGTGTGTGGAAGCAGCGAGGCAGAGATGACTAAGTGACATATTCCATATGGCGACGACAACAGCATGTCGTAGAAGGATATATATATATATATATATATATATATATATATATATATAAAGCAGACCGGAAGCCCATAGGTTAAGTAAAACCAGTTCCTCCGAAGTGGTGCAGACTACTACCCAGCCCAAACAAGGGAACGCATTATTACATTAAGCAAATAAACTCAACCCTCTGATTTTTGCTATATACTGTTTTCCCTTACGAATTCACTGTTGAAACAAGGACCTTAATGTCAACTTTCATCTGCAACTTTACTAACTTTTATGAAAAATATATTGCACATCACTTTATATTATAATGAATGATAGATAGCCTCGCTGTTTCGCTCGATTATTGTAAAACAAGGGGCCACCAGTTGTTTTTAGGGGAGAATTTTTTGGTTGCGACGAATATGCATCTGACTGACCGATAAGATCTACAAATATATAGTCACGCAAAGGCCCTTGACATGGTTTTCTGCCTACGATGCGGTCTTGGATCAAACTTTTGATTGAACATGGTTAAATCCATATCCAAATCCACCCTTATGATCTAAACTTTGATTGGGAAAAATAAAAAGGGAAGGGTGGCGTGCCTATTGAGCCCGACCTCTTCAACTTGACTTTAAACCAAGCTAGGTGGATGGTATTTTTATTGAAGGGAGCAAGAGATCGATTTCTCACAAAAAAAAAAAAAAAGTAAGAATAATTTTATAAATAAAGATAGATACGAAACATATGAAATAGTGCAAACTTAAAAGCCAATGACGTTTAAGAAAAAATTGACTTCTTTTTAATTGTGGGTGCTCTCTGAGCGTCAAGCCTCACGCATCATGCTAACAGTGCACCTACATAGAGATGCGACAGCTGCTTAAGAATGAGGCGTGTTGTGATCTAAGAATGTCACGTTAAAATTTGTATCTTGAAAGTATCACGGGCATTTTCTTAACATTGTTCAGCCCATGTTCGTCGGAATGGGTGCCCACTGACAGTCACAGAATGTCCTTCACATCGTCCATAGTAACATCTACAGTTGATCAATTGAAAAAAGGAAATTTCGAGTCTAAAGAAATTGATGGTGAGTTCTTGTTCATGTTATACTTTACCCTTCCGAAATCACAATTCAGAGACCAGGTTAAGTTATTAAGTTTATAAACTACAGCAGAATTATATAGACATTTTCCAAAACTCCGTACCAACCAAAGGCAAGAGATATGGAAAGATAAGAAACAGAAGTTCAGAAGTTATTATTTCTAATGAGATTTTATCAAATACAGCGTTGTAATGATAAGAAATAGCCCAGATTAAGCACCACGGCATCCGGTTTGGTTCTTTCAGAAACAGGAAGTATCCACTTATTTATTGATGAGAAGCTTCGGCATCTTTGACAAACTTTATTTCCCTGAGCGCGATTTCTTGTCATACTTGAGGTCGCGCTTGAACAACATAAATCTGTCCGTCTTTCACAACCCCTTCAATGTCCTGGGCAGATCCATATAGACTCTCAATGATTTTCCCAACCTCTGCAATCTTTGACAGTATGGAGGACTGATAGCTTCTATCAACTATTAACTTGTCGGTTGAATAATCCAGAACAACTTTATCCTCTCTGTCCAAGGGCACACTGCACCAACAACCAACAATCATGGACACAGATGTCGACTGTTTATGGCAACACTGAGAGAATTTCAAAGGCCAAAGATCATGGAAAAAAAAAATTGTTCGTTTCGAAAATACGTTTATGAATAACTGTGTTGGTAATCTAGCATTAGTACTTGCCTATCATACAGTCCTGCACCAGCATAGCCTTCTAAATCTTCGCCGTTTGAATCTGACCTGAATATGATGGATTTTCTCTTTATGTATAGGCCTATTTGCTTACTGGGGTATCCAGTAACCTAAAAAGCAGAAGCAAGTCAACCACCAACATAAAACTCTCTCTCTCTCTCTCTCCCTGTGTACACCTTTTTAGGGAAAACTAAAGACAGCCATATATGTGTATGCCTAGCTTTTAAACCAGTTAAATGTTCTTCGAAAGTTCCATGCACATATTTTTACCTTGGGCGCCTTCAAATTTGACTTTTTGGTGACAAAGCTCATAGCACGTCCGGGATATGCACCGACTAAGGATTCTCCCAATCCTTTGACCACCTATTGTCAGAAGAAATGAAGTTTTATCCTGGTTCTGGATTAATGCTAAAACACATCTAACATACCTCTGCATATATCTCTGAACTGTCTCCAGATGAAGGATTTTTCGTGTGAATAACAAATGCATAATCAGCACAAACAATTTCTTGGATGAGGACAGCCATACAAATATCCTGGTGATTTACTTTAGCTTTCCTGCTGCTAATATAGGCTCTCTCGTTCCACTTTGAAGCCCATACCTGTTAGGTCAAATTGAAGGTAGTTACTTTGCAGTGCAGAACTATACCTGTTATAAGTTTATTTTCTCACTCTTTTCAGATACAGGAATCAAACTGATATGACTACCCTGAAATGGAAAAGAAAAAGAAAAAGAAAATCCAAAAGAGTTGCCAATATGCCTTTATGAGATCACTTCTGCATGTTGAGGAGAGAATATACTGAATGTCTAGCCATTGTTAAATATATAGGGCATCAATGGTATCCTCTGCCTACAACTAGTGTTGCCCTTTCTTCTCTTTCCACGGACTGGTGAAGCACGAACCTTAGGTTATGCATACCTAAACAATGGCGCTTACCCAGAAAAATGAACACTTGAAATATGTCTATCATCATATTCACAAAAACGTTTTGGGAACAAACATGTCTTCAACACAGTGACAATGATATGAAATCAGCTAAATCTAAAAGATGCAAAAGCAAACCTTTTTTATTGCTTCCCAGGATTCCTTCCATCTTTTTCCCCCCTCATCACCAGGCCAAGAGATGTTTGCGAGTTTCATCTTGTTCTTGAGTTCATTAATCTGTATTTGAAATGTATTTCACCAGAAGAAGGTCTGATTATTTTCTAATGGATTAGGATAGAACAAAGTTACCAAAAATATCACATTGGAATCACGTTCACTACATGAAGTAAATTAAAAGTACCAAAGGACCTAAATTAATTTTGTAGATAGCATACCAGGATTTATTTAACAGAGCATAAGTGATTAAGTTTGTTTCACACAAAAACTTGCATTAGCCAAGATTGGATCAGTAGAAAAGAAAAAGGTGAAGGCAATATGCAAATGTAGCATTTATAACCATTTTGAAAAGTTTTTTATGGGCACTCTTACCAGCTGAGCAGGTGCTTTCAACTGGAGGACACATTTTTGTATTTCTCGAAGTTTCGAAAGGTCACCAGCATCTAAACATCTGCTTAATGAGGAAATCCTCTTTGCTTCATCCTATACAAACCAACTTCTGTCAATGTAAAGTGTAGATAATATTTAAGAAACAAAACATAGTAAAGGGTGGAATGCTTTTCCTCATTTCAGATTAGGTCACATCTAGAAGCAGCAAAATAACCTGCAACAAAGCCCGCAAACACACGCTATGAAAAGGATAACTGAACATTTGAACTTTTTATTTCTGTTTCACATGATTCACTGCTGAAAAATGGTAAAAACGTCATCTGCAAGTCCATGACAAGCGTTTGTTGAGATGTATTTGGCAAAATACTTTGTGTTTAACTATTTCAGCCTTCAGATGTGCATGAGTCTGCATATGCGCCATGAGATTATTTTTAGCAAATTTTAATCTTTGCAATTATTTTTTTGACTGACTCCAGATTACAGTCATCTACAGTGGCATTTTGGTCAAATTCGTCAAATTTTGTTACTAGTCATCTACCTTTCAGGATAACCTAAATAGTGAAGAATGCCAATGGATCCCCATCATAGCTCCCTTTCTTGAATGATCCCCTTTCATATTGAAGCAGACTCAAAACTTCCAAATATCGAAATCACTTGCACACACAAGCTTCACCTACCCAAAACAGTAATTTTTCAGTGTGAAACTACAAGGTCTATTTGTAATTGGTTTCATTTACACAATAAACCACAGTTGACTTCATGCAATATAATGATCAACCAAGTTCAAATGAAAGAAGCAGAGTAACCTTGATCAGTATGGCACAACCTGCAAATAAAATGAGAAAATTACCTTATTCTCAACTAGCATCAGAATAGTCTCGAATACTCCAAAGGGGATAGCAATAGATGTTGGAACATGGACCCAAGATGGTAACTTTCCTTTGAGGTATCTTAAGTTTCGTGATTTGGCACCCACCTGTAAGGAAGAGATAAGGTCAAAATGAAGCAAAGACCATCTTGAAACCAAAGAAGGCTGTCAAACCAACAACTAGTACGTACGAAATAAACATGACAAGTGTAAAAGAGTTCCAAATGCCCCACATGCATCGAGGTTCACGTATCATTTGCAAAGGCTACGCACATGCATGTATGAAAAGGTATACCATGATATAAAAAAAAACATAAAAAGATAATACTGTAGAAATTATGAAAATAAAATGCTTAATGGAGATATCACATGGTTTCTTGTTATTTGCTGCAGCTGGTAAGTTTTAGCATATATTGGAAATTTTGACTGGAAGCAAGCAGATATTTTGACATGTTAAGAACATGTAACAACTGTTGTCACTGTCAGAAAACTGGAAAAATGAAAAGGCTATCGGTAGGTTAACACACGAGCCAAGTTTGACCAAACTGAGCTGCTCGAGCTGGGTTCAAGTCTTAAAAGGTCTGGCTCGAGCTTAGCCTGAACTCGGCTCAAGCTATAGTCCACTAACTTGAACTTGGCATGGACAAACTCCAGCCTAACCAACCCAAACTAAAGAGTCTCTACTTTTGTAAAATTTATTTTGAAGAGACAAGAAAATGCCAGCAGGAGTGTGTGTGTGTATATATATACTGACACACAAACACACACATAGATATAGACCAACTAAATGAGTTCACCCTTTGGCTAGAAATCAACTCATTCGTCTGAGCTTATACAAGTCGAGCTCAAGTTACTTGACTCACTGTGCAGCCCTAGCTATAGGATATGAGAACCATTTTCTGTGACCTTTCCTAGAAAGCCCAGGAGTCATAAAACCTAAAACATTAGAAGTGTATATATCATAATTAGTGTTATCAATTGTCTATTTCAGTTACTCAGGCAATGCGAGCTGCTTGCAAATAGAAATGAGGTGGGAAACATTGGAACGTAAGTGGAAAATAGAAGAGACTGTATATCAGCATGTGAGTCTCATATTCCTTCTGTAATGGTTCATAGTAGCAGTCCATTACAATTCTGACCATACATTTTGCTATTTTGATAGTTACTCGTTCCAAAATTCTTACCAATCTTATCTTATGTGACTTGATATGGAAGATGGCAGCATAAATTACTGTTCTAACCAATTCCACAGTTGCATATCCTTTAGTTCAAGGATGTCGATTTTATTTTAAAAGAAAATAAGGAAAAACTGGAAATATGTAGTGTTTATCCTGGTCTTAGTGGGAGGATGTTCTACTTTACAAACCCAGCCTGCAAAAACAGGTACTGCACAATTCTGGGGACAATAGGAGAGTATTTCTTATTCATCAAAAGGAATGCATTTGGTCAAGGGGAAAATAAATGACTTGCATGCCTTTCTATTCATATCCATTTGGTATAACATTAGAATTTCATTCATCTTAACCCAAAACAGAAAAATGAAATGTCCTCAATCCTCATGCTTTGGTGAGCAAAATTAAGCATCGTCTACAAATACTTACAGTTTCAATGGTGAATTCATCTAATGATACGGCATATCTACCACCAAACTTTTTTTTCTTAAGTGAGAATCCATGAGGAATTGAGCACACAACTGAGGAATCAAGTGATAGACTTGGATTGATCGATTCACTGCAGGTTTAGAAAAGAATAGCCAAATAAGGAAGAAAAGAAGGGTGGAGTTAAGACATGGAAAAACAAAATATGTTGGCAGATTTGGACACAAGTTGCATACCTGTAAACCACTTGTCCTCCACTAGGCCGTATAGTTATCGCTTTCCCTTCCTTTGCTCTCAGATCCCTGAGGATGCTTTGATCAAAGCAAGTAGCGAAGCACACCTGCACTATCCTTATCGAACTTCAATAGCAACCCATGAATGTTCAAATCCAAAAATGTGATGATGCTCCTTAGTGCCAAGTGCCAGCATCCTATATCTCATTTTAAGCAAAAAATTTCCAACCATTTGAACACATACTATGCAAGTTACACCTGTAAGCTATGGTAAAGCAATGGGAACTGAATGATGAGTAAGCACGTGCAGTCACATACTTTCTGATATGCAACAACAAAAGTGTGTAAACAACTATAGTAAGCCTTCTAATATATACTATTAACAAACTACCATACCTGGCTGTTCCTTGCACGCACTGAAATGTGAGAAAGAATATCTGGCATGTCAGGTGTCAAGACAGCAACTACACCATCAGGAATTTCTTCATCTCCACTCACTCTATTTGCAATTATAATGGTAGGCCTCTTATAAATAGTAGATTGAAACTTAAAAAGTTCATCTACAACAGTCACAAAGCCACAAGCTTCGACAGAACTGATGATCTGCCAACTGCAGGAGTTTAAAAAAAAAAAATTCTCGATTTTTATCATGGAACTTCAAAAAAACAAGATATGTCTGTAAATCCCAAAGAAAATGACCAAAAGTGTTCCTAGACTGAGGAGAAAATGATACAAAAGAAATTCATTCAGTCAAGATAGACAAATACTAGTCAAAAGGGAGATAAGCAAAGATGTTCAGTTGGGGAGCTACTTACCAGCCTAAATTTGCAAGTTTACGGATGACAGGATCAAGATGATTGAGAAGCACAGAGAGGCATGCATCTGAGCCACCCCGTATTAATTCCTCAGTGAAAATATCAATCTAGCAAAGGAAAATAGAATTAAGTAAATATTTCCACTTTTGACATAAGGTGACATGCATGAAAACAGCCAAATGAACTATTGACGAAATTCCAGTAAGCCAAAATTTTCTTTCAGTGAGCCAAGAAGGAAGGCACTCATCAGTAAGAATATTGTAACATGCAAGAGAAAGAAGGCCCGTACCGCCCATTTTTCAACTCCTAGCAGGAGACCAAGATACTGTGTACTTGGTTGAATATTCGTGTGGTAGTAATCAGCCTTATCTAACAGTGCAAGACGTACTCGGTCCATGACAGCCTTTGTTTGTAAAGCCCACTGCTCACCATTTTGTTTGCACAACTCGCAAACACGATACCAGTCCTTTGCAAAAGCACAAACATAAAAAGAAATAAATATTAATGCAAAAAAGCAACTAAGCACATGGTAAATTTAAATTTTGGGAAATAGACAAGTTACAACTGGATAAAGACAGCAAAAGTCATCAAGTATGTTAACAAAGTTTGCTGGACACATGTAAGAATTTCATGGTTAAAAATGAAAACAAGAAGCAAAGCAAGGAAACAAAATAACTAAAATCATTTGGTTGCCAGAGGAATGAGAATAGATTTACAAATGAGAAAAGAAAATGGACGAATTCACTCAAATTTTGATATTCAAGCTTGTCTCTCCATTGGAAAAATCTTGAAAATGACTCAACCTTCTGAATTCTTGAGGGAACAAATTTGTGTACCTTTGTGCAATAGATGAAATCTTCATTCTTCGCAGATGATAAGCAGACATTTTCAAGCACCAAAGAGAAAAAGTACATAATAGCCTGTGGCATCAGTAAAAAGATGAGCTTCAGAGGAACAAAAAACAATGCAGTAAATTTGGACATAAATAAATGTTGGGTAAATTTTCCTACTCATCCCTCACATGTCAAACGAAGAAAAAACCAATACCTGAGGCTGACCATTCTTGAGGGCATCATATCCTCTTTCCACGCAAGTTCTAACAGTTGAATCCAAAGCAATATCCAGAAACAAAAAATCCTTTGACCTTCCTTGTGATCTGAGCAAAATTGGTCGTAATGCTACACGAGATACCAATATTTTCTGTAGGAACCATTGGAAATTATTATTATTTTTTTGGCTTATGAGACCTGTAAAAGAGCAGTGAAGGCAGCGGAAAGAACTATCTTATTTGTATTTGAACAGAGCATGTACTTCATAGGGATAACCTATAGTTTCCAGAAGTATCTTTACTCCCTACTTTCATAACCTCCACAAGGAAGTGTTCTTCACTTATGAAAGTCATGCATTCATGTCCAAATTTTCATCTAATACAAGCATATAATAAAAGTTTGCTTTTTTGTTGAGAAACAATATGACCAACTACAAACACTTCTATCTTTGTCAGAATATGAAGCCTTGACAGATGGATAAAGAAATAATCAATGATTGAAGTTCGAACCATATGTTCTGCTCTTAAGTCATACTTTTAAGTTTTAACATATAAATATCATGATAATTCTCTTCATTAATTATTTGAAGATCTCCATCTAGAAACATTTAATGTTGATCTAGCATTCCAATCGATTTTGATAGTAGATGAAAGCAGAATATTTGATGTGTCTGCTCTGAACTATAAGTCATACATCAAAAGGCAAGTTAATTTCTTAAATTTATCCCTTTGCTAATAGTCAAACTGGATTGTTCAATCATCAATGCTTCCACTATCCTTATATATAATTATGTATACCATCTAAATTCAAGTAAGCTGTGACTAATGATCCTTTAAAAAACTTGTACATGAGCAATCGCTATGGCTTCAGTCCATCTAAGATAAGTGTGATTGTTAAAGATCTTGGTTCCATTTATTCATACAAGTTACAGCAAAACTTAAATCTCGATAATGGCACTTGTAGTTTACTTATTCAGATGGAGGATAAGGAACTTTCTATGACCTTCTTAAGGTCTATGAAGAAAAAAGAAAAGCAGAGAAACTGCACATAGAGTTCAGCTGAGACACGACATCCAGAAATAGATTATTTGAATGTCAAAGGTGCCTGCAACTGCAAGTGCCTGTAACTAAAAGCAGTAACAAGAGTCTTGTGCCATGGCCTGGTCATGGAAGCCTCAGTGATATGCATCACGTTCAAGGGACACTTTGCAATTCTACCTGTCCTTTAGTATTCCTTACATCATCTCATGCATCAGAGAGAACTTGGGAAACAAGAACACAATGCCTATCTAAACTTTCTCCATAAGTTCGTACATCTGGATTTGCCCCCACATGTTTGAGATTCTGCATGAAGAGAATCTACCTATGGGTATCCTCCCAACTCAGCAAGTCGTTTGGAATGGCTTTAGGACAAATGGATATCATGTTCCAGGGGAACTCCTGTTGAGTTTTCTAACTTGCCTTTTTGAGAATAAATCCTTAATATGAACTTCATTTGAAATGGTGATGAGTCCAAAATAATGTTTGGGAGTTGTAGACTCCAGCCCACACTTGCAATAAAACCAACCTGATGAGACAAATTGGTTGTGCTATGTACAACCATTGATGATTATTTCTTCTCCAAGTGAAAAAAAGTTAGGTTGCAGACCTTAGAACTTGGATGTCACAAACTTTGGGTTCAGTGACACTATCTAGGCACATTAGTGGATCCACCCAAAATGTTCAGGACCAGAATATGTTATTCTAGATGCCGTGATTTAATATACATAAACACAGAACATACTAGAAGTAGAATTTAATATATTAAAATACTTCAAAATGATAGAGAAGCAGATGTGGGATTGTAAAAATGGCCAGCTTTTATCTTGGACTTCCTGAATGCTACTGAGTGTCAAACATGCCACAAACAACCTGAATACTGAGAAGTGCTATCCTTATAAAGGTAACTGGACATCCCATCTTTATCGGGTCTTCTAAGCGTAACCCTATGAATAGGTAAATCCAGGTTCTTTTCTAGTACGTGAGGGACAGATTGTTATTTTGAATGGTTGGTTTTCAGTCATCAAGGTGAGACCTTCTATGGAGTATTGGGCCATAGACACCATTACTAACAGTTAGCTACTACATCATGATCAATTTTCTCATAGTTCATCCCACACAACAACAGCACTAACCAATAATGCCCACAACTACCAGAAGATGGACAACACTGTTGACAAAAGCTACCACATTTTGAGCAGATAATATTGGTTTATACCATACCATACCAGGGTATGGTGCTTCCATCTCCAACTTTGCATGTGAAAGAACGTGCAATTGCATGAGGCATCTCATTTTCCATGTGCATGCAGGTTACCACTGAAAATAAAGAAAATTTATTCACAAGAATACCTCCAATAGAGGACCAACATCACGGTCATCAACATGTGCTTGCACAAACTGGAGGGATTCCTGGATAAAAAAACGTACTTATGTCACGCTCAAGGCTATGAAACACAATTTCATTAAATTATTCATTAATTTGTTGCCAATTGGTCATTAATGAATGGCTTTCCAAATAGTGGTTCGGATTTCTGCAAAAGTAAATGTTATTAGATATGATATTACCTGTAATGATGGGGGTAGACCACTGTAGCTACCATAATGTGCAAATACTGCATCCTACGATTTTGAAATTTGAATCAATATCAAACAATACTTCAAGTAAATGCTAGAAACCTCTTGATCAACCAATGAGAATGAGGTAGTTCTGACCAACCTCTTGATAGTGAACTGGTTTCCCCAAACAAGCTGCAATTGCAGCATCAAGATCTGCACCAGAGTGAACAGCCTAGACAAAGTTGAAATAAACATTTAGCAGTGACCAAGTTATTTGATCTGATGTAAAATTATGGCCCAGCAAATGGAGTGACTGCTGCCTTGCGACCATGTGGTTTGATGCATGATATCATATGAAGTGCCTACTCAGTATTCTGAATGACCAATTGTACATACATTTGTTTGTTACGTGCATGTGTACTAAAAGAAAATATAAATAACTTATAGTGCACTGAACTTGTTCCAAATCCAAGCATGTCCTATTTTGTATTCAGAATATATGAATCAAAACACACATGCACATGTGATCTAAGAAAATCAACATATTCTCATTTTCTTTGGACAGGTCCCAGCCAAACGAAGTCGAAAGCCAATAGCAACTACTTAAATTATTCATCCACATAAACATAAGTTCTTGATACTCTGAAAAGGTGGCCTTATTTATACTTTATAGTATGATAATATGCATTCCCATCTATTTGTTTTCCTGGTGCGCAACCACTTCAGACCTAGAAGAGCAAGTATGTATAACTTTGAGATTAGCAAGAAACTACTGAGGATAACAATGTTCAGGTGATCTTTATATGGAACAAAGAATCTCTTGAAAAATGAACTAGATCATCATGGAAGTGGCTTTTGCCATTTTCAATGAAAGGCATGTCACTGACAGGAAATCAGTAGGTGCTATTGTATATCACAAGAATGAACCCTATTGTTTACTGCAACTCAGAAACAAACTACTGAAAGCTGTTAATACTTGATTCCCAATGCACGTTCGATGCATGTGAAAGACAAGAATGCCCCAATAAGCAGCCATGCAATGGAATTTTCTTTTTCCATCTCAATATGCCGCAAGGGAAAATTGCTGACATTGCAAGCATATTTGACTAATAATAGAAGGCTACAGAAATGGTATAGTCCATGTGCAAAAGCAAGAAAAATGAAAAAAAATAAAGATGTTAGTGATAAATGTCATTGTGTATGCAGAATCCTCTAAAAAATGAACAAACTGCAACAGTGCACCATATAAACCAAAAATGGTGCTATAAACCAGAAATGTTAAGTCTTAACCATTAGAAATAACTTGCGTCACTGCACTCTCATAGAAAGATAATTCCTAGTTTACAGGACCAACAATGTTAGCAGACCAGCATGTTTAATAGCTCATGCTTGAGTTCGTATCTATGCATAAAAGGTGGTAATATATCATGCCATTCAACTTCATACCTTCAATGTCTTTAAGTAGGATGTCAGATCACGAA
Source organism: Nymphaea thermarum (assembly GCA_011799765.1). Classification (NCBI taxonomy): domain Eukaryota; kingdom Viridiplantae; phylum Streptophyta; class Magnoliopsida; order Nymphaeales; family Nymphaeaceae; genus Nymphaea; species Nymphaea thermarum. Next base: position 21,805 of record JAANDH010000939.1, read on the forward strand.
CAAGACCATCTTTAGAACTGGATGTGAAGTAAGGCTCGGATGTTATTGGACGGTCATAGCTTGCAAGTCTTTGTTTAGTAATGCCATTTGCATTCAATGTCCTCCAATAAACATCTATTTTAAAATCAGCTTTAACATAGTCCAATAGAGCCTGGACCAAAAGGTTCAAAGAAACTCGAGTTGACCACTATTTTTGAAAAATGAGAATGTGTTCACGGAAAAGAAAAAATTACTTGGCAGATTATGACATCATCGGGGCTTGTGTTGTTGTGCAATTTTTGATGCCACTCCTCCATCATTCCACCTTTACAGCCATTTTTTCTCTGCATAATGATGACTTTTGAGATCATAAAGTTTGTCACAAGCATCATTTCTAAGAGACAAAAGTAGAAGAAACCACATACAGGGAGTTGCTACCTGAAGCACCAGAATTTCATCTCGTATTCTCTGTCCCACATCACCTTGGCCTCCACGTCCTACAGAGGACATAATGAGCCTGACAATTTCTCTTAATTCCACTCTATCAGCATATATTCTTTGCAATAAATCTGTGAGCCTGTCTTGAGATGCACTGATCTCACTGTACAGGCCAAAAAGTTCCACTGATTAATTTAATACAAAGGGAAATGCAACTACAATAAAACAGAGAAGCACATACAGCTTCTTTACAATACAACCAGAAAATGCTAGAGGCTAATGAATAATTACAGTGATTCATTAACATAATGAAACATAAAACTTAATGCTAGTTTCTGCTCACGAGATGAACTAAGTTAAATAACAGATAAATGCAAAAACAGCATCATGCAGAAAAAATGAACATTGATGTTTGACAAGCCTCACCATCTAAGTCTAGACAATGGGCAGAAAAACACACATCCCTACACAGAGGGAGAAAGGGGAGGAGGGGGAGGATATGGCTCTATTTGGATTCCAACCCAGTAACAATGGAGCCATAAGAGTAACCTCATGTGACCCGTAGAAGATAATATGTGTAAGGAGCTTTGCTTGGTGCACTAAGCATGAGAAATGGACTGACACATTTTTGTTAGGATGCTGAAAGCTTCAAGGTCGATTGAGCTCATATGCTAATGTGAAGAACGATTGGGGTTGTACTTATACCACATTACTGTCAACTAGAGAACTGCTTACAAATGACTGGCTATGAACTAGGACTAACACTAAAATATAATGTAATGGAATTTCAGAAAAGCAAATGGCCTCCAAAAGAGCAGTCTAGAATGGAAATACCTACCGTGGTTTTACATTGTAGTTCTTGTTCCATGTGAGTTGTCTGGTAGCCATGAATCTCATCCAAACAAGAATTCCTATAAGACCCAGCTCCCCTTCTTTAATGGCCCGCTGTGTCAACTCTGTTGCAATGTTAAATCTGAAAAGCCACAGTCATGCCCCCCCAAAAAAAAAAAGCAAAGCAACTTTTAGATGTGCCCAAAGGCTGAAACTTACATCCACCTTACCCTTAATGTTTCAACAATTCTGAAGTTACAAAGAAAGGATGAGTGGCACATGAATAGTACGGCTAACCATACTCCCATTCTAGACTAAACATCATATGCACAAAAAATCACCTGTGCATTAGTGATCTCTCAGCTTCCTTCTCTTTTTCAGAAATTTCATCAAGCAACCACTTGACAAATTTATCTCCTTCTCCAGATCCCTGCTCTACAAAGGACCAAGAATCGTGTTAATCAAATGTGGAATCACAAACCTAAGTTAAGCCAAAATCATTTGAAAATTAGCTGATGCAAGAAAATGGCACATTATCAATTTTACATAAAAAGGGAACACATATATATCCTTTGAATATAACTCTTTGCAGATGATGGGTGACCATACACTCATCTAGGACATCACTCATTTAGGACAAAACAGCAGGCACTTAGGCAACATATGACTAAGAAAAGGAGTGCAGCGAGAATGTTGAACAACCTTTCCACATTTTGAGCCCAGTAATTGAAGATTAATTTGAAAATTTGATCCATTGTTTTTTATCCAGGAAGATCCAGTCCACAGTATAAACTGCATTGCACTGACATTGCTTCTACCGAAATTTATATCCACGAACTGTCACAAGAAAAGTGAAAATGTGCATATTAGGAGCTCTCAAATATATAGAATTACCAGCAGCCAACAGCTCTAAAAGACAGTTCTACAACATCCATGGACATATTTATATATTGGCTCTCTCATGAACACAGTAATGCAATAATCATGCTACCCACCAAGGCTGGGCATTGGGCCAGGTACCCGACAGGCGACAGACCAGCAGGGTGCCAGTCCGAACGGGCCAGGCCGAGGCAGAGAAATCGGCCCGTCGGGCTGAGATTTGTTAGAACCGACCAAACAAGTTAACGGGCCAGGTCCGTGCGCTGCCCATCGGTCTAATGGGCGCCATTAGGCCTAATGAGATTTGTCCTTTTTTTATTTTTTATTTTCATTGTTTAATATATATCAGCTGGCATTATGGCATATGGGTTTCATGAGGAAAACTTGAGTAGAGCGATGCTCTTTTTATAATAGCCAAAAGGTTAACCCTCTTTAGTTTTCATCAGTGCGAGAATAAAAAGGTGAGGGCTTTCTTTTTGTCTTTTTCCACGCCTTTTTAAAAAGTCAATGTTTCGAAAAGCTGCATGTTGTTCAATGTTAAGGGAATTTAGTCCTGTATTGATGGCCATTGAAGAAGGCCTCCATGGTGAACAATTAAAAAAAGAGCTCTTGTGAGTTGTATCTTGAGGTCTTTAAATAAGGTAAAGAAAAATTAATAAAAAAATAGTCGGGCCGAGTACTGAGCAACAATTTCAGCCTGATACCTGATAAATCCCAGGCCTGGCCCTGCCCGACCCACTTGTTAATGGGCCCGGTGAATATCCATTTGGGCCCACTGGGCCCTTATCGCGCTGCCCAGCCCAACTGGATGCCAAGCCCTAGATACCACAAGTTTAAATTCATAAAGCTTTTCCATCTATGTGGAGAAAATGATACCTGTAAAGCTCCAGCTGCACTGGCAATATCCTTAAAGTCAGTTTGACATGCACAATCTAGCATCCTTGACTTTTCAGGTACAATTTCCCAAGGAGGAACCTGCAGCTTAAAACGTGAACATGTAGTACTATCTCTAATGATGAATAATCTGAACAGATATATTATTTTATTTCTCCAATATTCCAAAATATAAGCAAACAATGCTTCCGAACAATGGGAAGCAAGTTGGAGCAATTCACACATTTTTTTATTTAAAGATATGAGAGGAAACCAGAATACCTATCCTTGAAGCAGATCACAGCCACCAAACCCATATACGTAGGTAGGTTACAATAACCACTGAGAAATTCAGGGAAGCATGCTAAAGAAATCATGGAGAGTTTGTGCTTGACTCACCAACCATTCACCTGATGATGGCTTCACTATCCCCCAATGAAGCACAAGATTTCCTTTCATGTTCACCACAAACAGCATATGATTTTCTTCCCTAATAGTGCCTTGGAAAACCTGTCCCAGTAAAATGAAGATGAAACCACACAATAAAGGGAAATCAAACCTTTCAAATCTATGTGAATTTCTTAAACTGACCGTCAGTTCTGTATTGCTATCATTCAGTTTGTGCCTTAGGACCTCCACCCCTCCATCTAAATGGCCAATGGACTTCTCAATTAGATTAAGCATCGTTGGAGGTGATAATTTGGTGGCCTTCTCATGTGATTCAGGATATTTATTCAAGCACTCGGAAACATCGTGTCTTCTAAAGGAAGGGGAATTCAAGAGTCCATCAGTTTTCCTATAATCAGCTTTTTCATTGCTTTTTGCTTGCAAAGAATTCTGAAGTTCTGATATGGAAATTCCTTTTGCTAACTGATCCTGAAGCTCCCTCATCGCATAATTGTAGTCTTGCTGAAAATTTAAATAAATGTTAGAATAACCACATTAAATGAGTACATAACATTCAGAGGTCGAAAACTACCTCAATGCCATTTCAGCAGGCTGAAAGCTCCATAAAAAGATGCATTTAAATTTACATAATAAATGTCAAGATGGAACATTAGGATTCACAAGGAAGTCACAAATCTTCAGCTTGTCTTTAATAGCAAGTAATTTAAGAAAAATTGAACATTACTAGAAATATACAGTATATGCATATTTTGTTCCATAAAATGTAAAGTTTCAATTTTGAAAAAAATACAACTAAAAACTTAGGTGTTCTGTTCTTGTTCAAATAACTGTTATACCTGCTTCTTGCTCCAACATTTGTTTCTGGCATTCTTATCGGCCCACTTGAGGGTGAAAATGCATTTTAAGGATAGCACGTCCTTGTGTTACCATACACAAAATGTCAAAAACTCATTTATGGAAATCTTCCTAGGCTTAATTTTGCTATTTCTTGTTTCTCAAATGTTTGAGTAGTTTCACTATTCCATCTGTCAAAATGTTCTACTCCAACTAGTTGTTTTCATCTCTTTTGCTACATTGGCCTCCATCCCATAACCCTGGCCAAAGTTTGTTATGATCGGGAACTGATTTCTTCATCATGTTGATAACCATCTTCTAGTTTCCAGCGTCATGCTACAGTTATTCATGACTCAATCATTGCTAAATTGAACTTAAGAAACAATGAAAGACCTACAAGTCAAAACCTTCGTATATCCCAAGCTGGGTGTATTTGTGTGAGTTTCAACGAAATTCATGTTTACAACTAGGATCACGCATTGGGTATATGTTGCTTTTACCTTTACAGTATCCCAAAAGAGAGCAGGAAAAACAAGAAGCAATACCTTTGCTTGCTCTGGCGAGTTCCTAGGCCTTCCCTTGCTCTCCCATAGCAAGTATGCTTTCTGTTCTACCAGCTCAGGAGGTATAGATGCATTAGAAGGATGTACATCTTGCTTTGATATGTGAATCTGGAAGTTCTTGTTATTATGCTTAAACCTGAAAGTTTTCACAACGGAGTAAGCACCCGTTAAAACGTCCTAAGACGCCCCATAGTTCTGGCGCCATGTAAAAAACCAAACCCTTATTGACGACCAACCATTTGTTATGTGCTTCATCCTTAAGAACAAATTCAACAGCGTGCAATTTAGGATCCCTTACTTCAATTGTGACTAGAAACATATCACCACTCTGCAGTTCAAATACAAAATGCACATTAGCATCCAGGAAATGAGTCGTTGCTACTGATACATAGAAATTGCACTAGAAGGCGGAGCAAAAATCTTTGGAATTTTGTGGAAATAACCTATAAATTACTCATAAAGACGATAAATAAAAGTTAGCAATCATGGGTTTACAGTCATAAAATTCATCGACTACATCGGGCATCCATTACAGATCCAGCTCAGCCAATTGGGCAATGAAGGCTGTACCTTAGTAAATGGAGTCTGCAAGGCCCCGTCCCTATAGTTCTTTGTCCCAGGCGGACGATCCGTTGGGAGCACCCAGTTCCTGATCAAAGAGTTTATAAATTCCGACAATGTCAATTCGTCCAACAGTAAAAGAAAACAGGTTTTAGATTTATAGCTCACGTGCTCGCACGATAAAGTCCACCCCAGTGAAGAACTAGCGGCCTGGAACAGTTAGAAAGCCGGAAATCAACCCTAGTCACATAACCGTTCACATTCCTGAGCACATTAACCTACAAAATCGAAGAAAATATCGTAGACTGAGAACAGTGGTCACAAAATCACAGTTCCAATAAATCGACGACAGCAAGCCTGCCTGCAATTTAGATCCTCCTTCGATGTCAAATTTGTGAAGGACCGTCGACATCCCTCGGAGAGGTAAGCGGCCGATCGCAATTCCTCGTAATAAAAAAGGATGGACGTGTAACGAAGAAATGAGATTCAAGCTTTATACAAAATCTTGGAAAAAGACGGTGGATGACGAATCCTATTCTTAACGGGAGCTACGAAAAAGACAATCAGAAAAACGAAAAGCGGATTCTTCTTTCCGGAAAAGGAAGAAAAGATAACTCGGATTCGTCATCGGATGAGATCGCGAAGTGGGCGATTGGCAATCGACGCATTCTTTCTGTGCGCGGGAAACAGGACTTTTAGTTACGAGACGAATTGTGTTCTGTACCGTTAGCGTTTCTTGAACGCTGTCCCGCGCTGAGTGGCAGAACGGCAAGAAGAAATAGTTTTGAGGTCGAAGATTGGTTCGAGTTTGGATCTTGGAGTCGATGTCGGACAATACCTCAATATGTGTTTTAAACGAACTTAATTTTCTGAAAATTTTCTAAAATATAAAAATCGATGTATGACAACTAATATGTACCTACAACCAAATCAAATGGTCTAGAGCTCCATATGGTCCTCCTAATTCACTCTATAAAAAGGTAGAAGCAGTTTAAAAACGGGAAATTGGTCTTATTTGATAATTAAAGAGAGAGATGCTTGTGATTTTATATAAAAAAAATCATAAAAAGACGCCTGGTGAATGAGCAAATAAAAACCGTTGCTCGATTATATATAGGCCAATAAAGATTCTCAAAATCTCTTATTGAACTAAAAATATCTATTCTGATATAAAATGACACAAATAATGTTATATACAAAAAAAAAAACGTTGGTGGATCAAGTGAGGAATATTTCATTACATATCAAAAATTTACGTTATACCAACATGTGACTTTACAAATTTCTTTCAAGCTGGGGTGTTTATTTACTAACATTTAAAAGTTAAGTGGTGATTCATTATTACTAAACATTCAATGCCTTTTCATTATACACATATAAAAGGATTTTAAGCACCGTTAAACTAAGAATAAAGTTGATTAGAATAAAAGACAAATTAAATGTCAAGCACCACTAAATCTTTTTAAAGACTACAATGCAAGAAAATTTGACACTTCGGCCGGGTACTTCATCTACACGTTGAAGGCGCTCCCACGTGGTGGGCTCGAACTCAGTGCACGCCACCCCCTTGCTCTGCAAAGGAGAAAATCAGAAAACTCTCGCTCTACAAAATAAACGATGTCCGGGCAAGAGCCAAAGCGACGACGTCCCAATCCGATGGGCGAAAGGAGAGAGAAGAGGAAGCTGCCGCCGCGGCAGGAGCAATCACTGGGAGAGAGAGCCAAGAGGAAAAGCCTCGCTTTCTTCGCTTCCGTGCGCGAGCGCTTGCAATACGTAAAGGCTGCAATGTTTGGGCAGGTGAGGTGGTTCACTTTTTCGTCTCGATCCTTCTTAAGTTTTTAGTATAATTAAGTAATTAACCATGCAACTCTGCTTTTTCATGCTTGAGAATTTTCGAATCTATATTTTTTAGACTTGTAAGCTGCTTTTTCATGCCTGAGAACTTTTGAATCCATCTATCTTTAAGACTTATAAGCTGCTTTTTCATGCCTGAGAACTTTTGAATCTATCTTTAATATAAGCTGCATGCAGTCATCAAGTATCACATCTTGGTCTTCCTTGTTGCATGTTGATGTTACCTCTAGTGGGACAGCTTACGGCCACATTCTTTCTCTCTCTCTCTCTCTCTCTCTCTCTCTCTCTCTCTCTCTCTCTCTCTCTCTCTCTATATATATATATATATATATATATATATATATATATATATATATATATATATATATGATTCAAAAGAGCACAGTTTGTGTTGTCACAGTTCTCTTTGAAGGCATATTTTACTCTTATAAATGATGTAGATTTTTTTAGAGACCATAAACGGGTTTTCAGATTCATTTGGTAAGAAACAAAAGGTCGACCATATGGAGGATCCCGTTTTGTGAAAAGTTTAGGCCTGAAAATTATTCAAGTTGTTATAAGTTTTATGTCTATGGTAACCAAGCCATATTACTATGAACGAGGTACACTACTTTTGCAGAAAAGCATACTACTATGGATAACACACACTACTTTTGCATAAAAGCATATAACATCTACGGTGAATCTCAGTAGCATGTTGCACTTTGTAGTATACACGCGTTGATCAACCTACTAACGTGTACCCACAAACTGACCTTGTGAAACTATGGAAAAGAAACAAAGAGCATGGGGGTGCTCACTGTATGTTCAACAGTGTTGCTATTGATCGCAGGTCAAATTCATGAAAGCGAGAAACGAGAAAGAAGCAGCAGAGGCTGAATTACAAACCTCAAAGATGCAAGTCGACGCAGCAAATGAGGCAGAAAGGACGAAGCAGCAGCTTGGGGAAGAAGGGTTTTAGCTTTGTTTCCTGTATATATTTTGCCTGTAAGAGACACCATGGCATTTCTATGCTTCTTGTGGTTGTCACCTGATACGATAGACGGAACTGGAGGCTGGATTAGCTGATATTGAAAACCCATTTCAGGCTCCACTTTTCCTCAAGGTAGATCAATGGAGGAGGTGAGCTGAGAGAAGATTCTGGGTGTCGTGGTAATATTTAAACCCTCAATAATGTGGTTAAATGTGTCAAATCACATAACCAAACTTTCAAATAGCATCACAATCACTAGAATCATTGAAGTTAACTGAGTTGGTCACAATTTTATATTGTCCGGCTTCCCGTTCATGTGGAAAAGACGAAGCTAATAATAAGGCCAGAAAAATATCCAGCATCTGACATAGATCAATAAACGGAACTTGAACTGTAACTATAGCACTGCAACTCAATTGGCTTCGTCTTTAACACGCTGTAGGTTCCTGAATGTACAAATTTCAGCCGCAATGCATGTCATTGCATACCATCCCTCAACCTCTACAACAGCAAAGGTGACCGAAACTAGTATTAACGTACAGAATCGCCTCAAAGAATCCTCCTATCCGATGCATAATTAATCAAAACCCCATTTTGTCCGTATATAATTACCAAGAGAAACAAAATGAAAGCAAAAATTACAATGGATCACAACATATTCACATATATTACGCCGACCGATCATATATCACATATTGTACATCTGACAATGAGCGATAACCCAATTAACAACTAGGAAGACAGCCGCATACGATGCGAAATTTCATCCAAATTGCTTTGTGCAATGAAAGGGACTTCTATTCTCTTGCTGCAAACACAATTCTGACCATTGGCAAGAAGTCCCAATTTATTCTTATATGGTGCCAGCTATGATTTCGATCAACTGATAAGCATCATCTACCTACAAGAAATGAAGAAAGGATTAGTAAGAGCGCCAAGGTACCGAAGAGCCCCATATAATTCCAGACTTTGTAAACTTGAAACCCTCAAACTGTCAAACATGTCGCTCTGGCGCATGCAACGATACATACATGTGAACACATTTTCCCTATGCTTTTGAAAATAAAGTTTTGCAACAGCATTCCATTATTTGATCAGTCAGAAGAAAATTGGAGGTTATGGTTGATTACATCAGACAAAACAAGCTACTACTAAAAATTGGAAGGGCACAAATTGTAGACGGTAATATCCAGGACAGGTCTGTGTAGAGTCGAGAAACTCGGTGTTTGTTATAATCATCTCACATCCATAACAACTTTGCACCGACCAGGTCCACTGAAAAGGCCAAAGGTTCGTAAATGCTTTTACCAGGGTGGAAAATGTGTCTTCTTCAATAAACTATTTTAGTTGGGCTCTTGTTTTGAGTGAGTGAAAGGCTCATTCTACCACTTGACATGAAGCCCAAAGACCCCCTCATTCCTCTTGCATCTGAGGTTCTGAACTGCATCAGTGTCAACGATAACAGCGTATAACTTCAATTCAGTTGGGCTCTTGTTAGATATCCTACGATCTACTGTATATTTAGACTTGTATGAAACTGTAAGGAGACGCAAAGGAACGAAAGTTTATGCATGTTCGCACAGCATAGACCACCCAACACGGAACCCCTCTATCCTCTTCCTACCATTTCCTTTCCGTACGTAACGTAAATCATTAGCTAACAAAATAAAAGAGAGCTCAAATGAAAGATGAAATCATGGAAAAATACCCAGGAAACAACATACAACCACGTGTGAATCTTCAAATTAAGAACATCTGGGTGCTAAGTTTTTGGCTGCCCTGTTCTTGACGCAGTAGTTTCAACACCAGGCACCGTCAACAAGCTACCATCATCAGACATATAGAAGTAATTGTAGTTAATTCTGGTTACCAGATCTGCTAAATGAGGAAAGTGACCAACATTTGTCTTCGAAGATAAGACCTGTATGAAACACCAGAAGGTTAGTTCAGGCCAGAAAGAAAAAGGTGTGGGGGACTAGCGGACAAAACCTTTAAAAGAAAGGCGATGCAATCATCGAACTGCTTTTCAATGCGATCCACTTCCATCTCACATCTTGCCTTGATGGCAGGTGCAGCACCACCAGAACGAAGAGTGCGTTGTATGGCATGGAAATCGAGGGCCAATCCCAGAATGCTCTTAATACGGCTTGCAATTAACACCAACTGCAAGCAACAAAAATATGATGACTTTGTTATGCATCATACATCGGGAATGCATCAACAAGGCCAACTAGGTTCCAAGAATCACACCAGTTTATCCGGAGCGACAAAGCATTGCCTCTGAATAGATATTAAATATGATTCATGCACTTCTATCACCTCATCAAGAGATCTAGCAGAGCCCATTCCTTCGCCAAGTTCGAGCCAAGCATTGTGAAGAACCTAATTGATCAAGAGCAGATGACTTTTTAAAACGGAATGAGCTTATTGCAATGAGATTCAAGTTGAACTCGACCCATCAAATTGGTCAAATTCATCAAAAATTGCAAAAGAAGTTTGAGTCAAAAAGATAGCCAGCATACTCGGTCCATGACATATTGGTGAAACGCATCCACAAAATGTAGAAGTTTTTGCTGAGGTAACAACTGATGCTTGTGACTGACATTTGAAGAGCTCCTATCCTGAGTAGCAACAACACGTACACCACTAAGCTTTTGATAATTATAGATGTAACAAGAATAAAAAAATCACTCCGGGAACACCCCACTAATGAGAAGCTAATCAAATTAATCAAAAGGTTAAACTGACTGACCACACCTGCTTCACAAGCACTAAGCCCAGAACTGCCAAAGAAGTTGTTAGAAGGGGAAACATAAACTTTTACAAAAATCTACGAGATCGATGATACAAACCCATCATTTATATCATGGTTACTAAACTCTATCTGCATATGGGCAACTCCGTTGCTGGGAAACTGTTCCTATAATTTGACTGATTTCTGAATGCCATCACTTAGCACAATAAACTTGCTGCCATTATAGTACCATTTCGAGTTTTATTTACTTATTTTAGTTAAATATGATCACGATAATACATGCTTTCAATAAATTGGCATCATTCTACTTTTTACTTGAATATATGCCCTCTCAATTTGAAAGTTCTAGGCTAAGTAAATCACTTATAAATGGATGGGTCTCCCCTGCGGGCTTGCAGCGAAAAAAACTTACATGATTGTGTCATGGTAAAATCAATACATTCAACAACTTGTTAAGGAAAAAGTAGTGTGTAAAAGTTATATGATGCTAATATATATCACAGAACTTGGAAGAGTTTCTTTTACTGTGTCCATTTCTCAAATCAATCCATTTATGTTTGCTTTTCCTGGCAATTTTGCAATGTTAACTTAATTATAAGCAATTCCACTAAAGCATGTCCAGGCACACAAGGTGTGGACTCTTCCCATCACTGCAACAAGTTCCTACACAAAGTACATTCCTAAATTATTCCAGCGCCAAATTTCTGCTATTCAATTTCCTAATCAAGACGACTGTCTTTCAGCATGCAGTAATACTGACACTATAAGGAACATTCTTATGTACAGTATCTTTAGTTCATATAAAACACCACATCTTACAATATCTGCCAAACATGCAATCCCTACCTACTGTCTTTCAGCATGCAGTAATACTGACACTATAAGGAACATTCTTATGTACAGTATCTTTAGTTCATATAAAACACCACATCTTACAATATCTGCCAAACATGCAATCCCTACCTTCCACATCCATCGGCGTGTTTTATCAAGAACAAATTTTGCACGTTTCACCTTCAGTAAGAAGGCTAACACCTACAATCAACAGGAATTCATGAGAAAGAATAATAACAACAATAGCAATAGTAAGTAGAAAAAAAGTGTGTAGTCAACTCTCGACCTGATTGTACTTCCTCATTGCATCTTCATTAGCAATAACTTCCAAAGGCCAAGATACCTATTACATTAACAAAATTGCAAAATCTTTAGAAATGGGGTAAATCATGCCAAATAGAAACCTCAGCCATTATCTGACACCTTATAAGTAAATTCAAGCATGTCAAAGGCATTGATCCCAAAGAATTGGCTGCCGCTAATAAGCAAACTTGGACCCAGGCTAGGCTGGCTTTCATCACTATCTTCGTTATGATGCTTTGAAATTGTCACAGTTAGGGAATCTGGGGAACCTAAAAGCGTGCCATCAGCTGAGTTTCTGATAGAATCCTGTATTAAACAAGCATAACCACATCATGTGCACATTAATGAACAGGAAAACCTTACAAGGAAACACACCTGTAACATTGTATTCAGTTCAAAGTAATCATCCCATGGTTCATCCTCATCTAGCTTGTCAAATAGGACAGTTGAGAACTGTTGAAGTAGGTCCCCTGAAATGGTGAAAATATTTATGGCATAAACATAGTCCATCATAAGAACCCAGAAAATTATTTAATACCTGAACCTAACAAGTAAATGGAGCGTAATACAGCAAGCTCATCCAGCAGCCTCCAGCTGTTCATCAATTTTGACAGAATCTGCTTACCTACATAATCAACCTGGAATCCATGCCAATTTCTCAGCAGTTTGTTCTTCTTAGATTAGCCAATGTTGATTACTTATATATTGGGCAACAAGAAGGAACCTGCTTCTTTATGTAGACTGTAAGACATTCCTGAACTATGACCACAGGAAGTAGCTGTATCTTAACGTCCAAATGTTGGATCCAGCTGAGCACTCTTAAAACAACACTGCTGTTTTTTTGGTACGGCAAGAAATCCATAACAGGGAGACCTTCCTATTTGAGGATAAACGACACCACAATAATACCATGGACAATAAATGACCAATTTAACAGAGAAACCACTATAAAAAAATTGAATTGTTACCTGAAAACATGGAAGAACAGTTGGAAAAGGATATAATGCTTCTATATCTTTAAGGCTGTTGCGGTCCAACTTGGAAAGCCCAAGGCAAGAAATATAATCTGTTGCTATGTGGTCATTGCTCCTACCAAAAATAGCCTCTCGCAGTGGCTTGTCATTTAAGGGGGGGAGAAACCAGAAAGTGGATACACTTAATTTCTCCCACAAAGGATGGTTCTTTTCCAATAATCTAGAACATATACCTACATGTGGATTATGAGGTGATAAATGCTTAATCGAGGGTCTACCTAGAGTAGCTTCGCCAGACAGATCATGCACTCTATAAACCTTCCCTCCCTCTTTGCTAACATGTTCCTTCTGCAAAATTGTTTCTCTAAAAAATTTACACCAGATTTTGCCCTTGGAAGTTGAAGCTGACCACTTGTCAATGCTATTATCTTCAAGGTTCTCATCATCCATAAAAGACTTGCATATCTTAGCTATCTCAGGAGACCATGGATATTCTTGATTGAAGTACTTACATAGGTGAATGTTATCAGCAACCAAAGCAACAAAAGATATACAGAACAACTCAGACAATGTCAAACCTGCAACACCCTTTGTATGCAGCATATGCTTCACTTGACTCGCAGGCTCATTGTCAGGGTAACCACTGTCTGTGAGTTCATTATCTTCCAGCAACAAAAAGCCTCTCGTTTTAGTACCCAGACTGTCCATGGTAGATTGTGAAAGATTACCAGTAGTAGAACTTTTCAAAGCAGAGAAACTTGAGTTCTCAAATTCCTGTTCTTTGTTATAGACATAACTATGCACCCCAGGTACATGCCTTAACAACTGTAGTGACTTCCCAGCTGACACAATTGGCTTGGCTAACTCTTGCAGAAAAAGAGGACACACTATGTCATTGGCATCAACCCTTGATTTTGCAAGGCCAGATTTTCCAAACAGTAATTGTTTCGAGCTGGAAGTGGTATCATCTTTGTTAATAGCACAAGACGCCATTCGACGTAAACTGTAGCCCTTTTGCCAGAAACTAGCCTCATCAATTGTTATAGCATCATTTGCATGGAAAAATAACTGGTAGAAATGACACGTATGACAAGAAGTTAGAAAATGATTGGTCATAAACAAGAAAAAAAGGAAAAAGCTGTTAATAAAATCCCATGATTTATTTCTTTCCTTATTTGGTTCCCCCCGCCCCAATCCACCCCGCCCAAAAAAAAAAACTTCACCAGTTGCAGGCGATATTATCAGCATCCAGGAGTATTAGCTGATTCTCTGCAACAATGGAGAGGCCTATAAAAGATCAGCCCACATGTGCCAAATTTAGGGGATATGGGTCTACATCAGCTGATTCATCTCCGGCCAATATTTGAATAAAAGAATGACACAAAAATAATAGAAGCTGATGCATATCAGCCAACATGGTGTCTTGTAAAGGTTTCTGAGACAGTAGCAAATCCAATACAACAAAATTTTCTGGAAAAACCATTGATTGAAGGAGAAAAAGGAAAGCAATATAGAAAAATTTGTGTAATTTAGACCAAAATTTTATGAAATAAAGGAACGAGCTCTGGTTGCTAATAAGAGAAGGAGATGCACCACCTACCTAGCTTAACAAATAGAACTTTATTCAGATCATATACTGTAATTTTGGTGTTTAATTGTTATGGTGAAAACTTACAACCCAACAACGTAAATACAAATGCATAAAACAACAGCTACCTCTTCAAATGGGTCATCAAGTATTCCCTCATAAAGCCAATCGTCGAGACCCTGTATGAGTGGCTGTAAACTGCTGATGAACAAAATCAACAGTGTGTGATATGCTGCATCCTGAAATAAGATGTAAAAAAGAGTGATAGTGTATCAGCTCTTAAAAACAACCTGACGAAAGGCTCAAACTGTCAACCCATAGAAATTTTAATCAACCTCGCCATCTTGCACCAAACAATCTTCATTCAACTTCAGATAAAGATAATCCAGAATATGGACTGCCATCTCACTAGCATGTATAGAATATTGTGCATCAAGATAGTGGCAAGGAACAGCTTCCCTGACAATTTGCAGCAGAAATTCAGCTCCAGAACAGATACTGCAAGTTATGTGATCAAGCAAACCATGTAAGAGAAAAAAATAAAGAAGAAATAACCATGTGATGCTGGTAATTATAAAACTAACACAATTCATGCTAACTCATCTAAGGAGATTACACACCATTGCAAGTTCTGCTTCCTCTACTGTTACTTGTTTAACCGACCACATAAAACTAACTCTGTACTACTTAATGCTTGATTTACTAAGCACATACTGGATATGGAAGACTAATACGATACCGATTACACCATTCGCAAAATCAACTTATATATCCTTTAAAAGGGAGAAAATTACAAATAAAACAAATTCTAATATTTCCCGCGCTAATTTCTGCTTGCAATTTCTTTATTGCTCTTTTCACTTTTAGGTTTTTGCTGTTGTATACACACTAGGAGATTGCTACAAATTTGCAGTAATAGAAATAAGAAACAAAGGTGAAAATTTGTGAAGTATTTCTAAGCAAATGCATCCAAAGCCATTAGAAAACAACAACAAAATTTTGGCATACCACTTCAAATTCTCTACTAATGCCAAAAGTGTGGTCTTAGTTCCGTTGTCTAGTTTATTTGATTTCTCCTCCTCGCTTAAAGCAATCTTCCGTAGATTCTGTACAGACGAATCTTAACACCATAAATTGAGTAAGCAAAAAATACGTTACCAGAAAGTCTGGAAGGCTGAAATGCAGACCCACGGCCGTACAGTATTTTGTTTGTGAAGTAACAACTAACAAGTGATATACCTTTAACCTTTCAAAAACAGAATCTGTGAAGGCCTTCATGGTAGGTGGATACATTTGGGAATACATTCTAATGTGCTTGACGAACTCTTCAACAAGTTGTAAGCAGTTAGCAGCATGGATGAACCGACTAAGTATGTCACTCAAACTTGACAAAGAAAGGTGTGCGACGTGGATGTCATTCTTGACATGAAAAGTATGCTCTCTATCATCCCGGTAGAAGAGAGGACTTGAGAATCCTTGTAGCATCTGGAGGACACTTCGTACCTTCGGAGAAAAAAAGCAACTGTCGTAAACAACGTGCTCGAACGTATTATGCCACATAAATATCACTCTAGATGTCTTAAGAACCATGGGTTTTCCCCTCTCTTGTCGAAAACCTTTGATGCGTGACAAATTTGAGATATACGTGGAGTTTTTAAATAACAGAAGTCCGAAATGAAAAAAATGAAAAAACTTCTTTGTTAGGAATGAAACATTAACAATTCAAAATGTCGGATTTGTTTTATGAACTTGAGAAAAGGGTTTCCCTGATCTATCTAGAACCTCGAAAAGTGATGAATCTAGCTCTGTAATGAGATCTGCAGAATGTTGTAACAAAAATGTCTGAAAGGAAATAGATCCATTGATTTGTTAGCAACTTTACACAAAGATTACCAGTTGAGCCTCAGTTGTCCTTGACGTCACGGCAGGTGCTGAGAAAGAAAGGCCTCTGAAACGCGTTTGGTAAAGCTTGTCGATAAAGCTCTGCGCCATCTTAAGCGTCTGTTCCAACTTCCTTACCGGCGCCTAAAATATGTGCATGATCTCAACACAAGCCAGCAAGGAAACACCATAGCTCCCTACCATCGCAGGGAGGCACGTGAAAAATTGCACCCAGAGTAAGAACACCCACTTACAATGCTCCAGTCATGAAACTTCCACGACCAATATCAGAAATTTTGCAGCGTTTGAAGAGTTTGAGAGAATCAACTCTGGTGCAGCCCTTGATTCAAACGTTTAATTAATTTACATAAGTCTTCATTTTGGAGACGAAGATCTTAACTAAGAAAATGGAAAGCGAAGTGTTCAGGATCTTAACTAGGAAAATGATAAATAAAGGTCATAAAACACAAAAAAACCAACTTAACACTTTAAAATAATAGTTTTTTAATCATACAACCAGCCTTCAGATACAGAAGTGCTACTGGCCATTGCATTTCGTCGAACCACCGCAAGGCCCCAAAAAGCTGTCATGGCCTTCCAAAACAAATTCTAATAGTTCCAACAAAACTATCATAAATGGTATCAAAATTTGTCCTAGTATGTATTGGAGAGCTTCAAGAGAAACAACTGAAACCCTAAAAGAATCTGCCCAGGACTTACTACAAAAAGGTGATGTATGTAACCACCCCGGTGCTTTCTTTCTACCCTCTTTTCGCCTATATAGCTTCTTTAAATCACTGGCAACTCGCAGCAACCAGTATCGTATATGTAATATGATTCAGTGAAACTAATGTCTCGGCTACAAAGACAAATAGCAGACAAGTTTTCGTATTTCTTACATCCATTTTTCTCTTACATTCTATAGGCGATCGCCGTCCATTTTTCTCTTACATTCTATAGGCGATCGCCGTTTCCACGCGTGCAATAACTAACCAATATTCCTCTTGATTGCTTTTGAGGACGAACACGGAGGTAACTGACCTGAACGCCCGGGAAAACGAGCCGTTGCCGGGACTCGACCGGAGGAGTGAAAAACCACGGCAAGCTCGTCCATGCCCTTTCGTTCCGCAGTGTTCAGCTCAGCCCCGACGGATCTGAGAAAGCCGACGAACATTAGGCGGGGACTCAAAACAATCAAACCCAACCTCATTTGCCGGCTCGTAGACCGCAAAACTACTTAGCGTATAAAGCCGAATGACTCATAAATACCGAGTCGAGTAGCTCAAACGCGATTTGGTTAAGTTCCTTTAGAGCCTTAGTTCGAGCCAACTCCTTCAACAAACAGGTTGAGTTAAGGTTTTTATCATAACTCGTTTATTTAACTGAGACGAACTTAGATTTATTGAAGTTGAGTCAATAAAACCTGATTCAGTTCAGGCATCCTAAGTGGCCCATCATTGACGTCGTTGATGTTTCAAAAATTGGCATGGGAGTACGTTTTTCCTTAGAACCCCTAAACCAAGAACAAATCATCTCTCTCTATCTCACACAGATTATATAAATTGTAAGATGCTTATTGTTCTCTCCCCTTCTCTCTCTCTTTCTCTCTCCCCACCAAGTGATGAGTAGCGCAACCAGTTGGATTGGGCAGCGTGCTATATCCACGCCCTCATTTCAAATCTTGAAGGGTATTATTTTGATGGTATTAAAGAATGTTGAGCTTGAGATTACGGGTAATATCATGGAGGTTAAGTGGACTGGTTATTGTCCCTCCTTCCCCCAATCCCTTCCTCTCTCTTTTTGTCTCTCCATTTGCTGTCCTCTTTGGTTGGGCTGTAAGGGTCGTAAAAGGGTAACTACTTATTCTTAAGACCAACACATTTTGTTTTGAAAAAAATAGTTCTTTTAGAAAGCACAGTACAATGAAAGTTGTAAGTTGTGTTCGGGAGAGAGTTATTGTCTATCATTGGTCTCTATGGTAGAATCAGTCGGGGATGCCTAAGTGGCAGTAGTTTACCATGTCAGTGGTTTGAATCCGCTTATCTTCAGCCCAGCTCGTTTTGTTGTCTTGAATGAATGTATAGCAAGTGTTGAACTATGATCAACTTATTAGCCGAGGAAATCTTTATCTCACTAGAGTCTCCAGACTTGGTCGCTGGATATTAAAGCTAAATCTCCATCCCACCATGTCAAATGTGAAAATTGACTTCTTAGTTCTTAACATCCTTCCAATGGATTTTTGGAACTTGAGTTAGCCGACTAGAAAGAAATTTGGGCAACGGCGACCCATGTGGTAATGTTGTGTGTGGAGAAGGCTTCAATTGTGAAGGCCTTACCAATTAATGGTCCACAAGGACACTGGTTTGATCAGAGAAGATGCTCAAACAAAGGAATACCCTCTCCGTTTATCTCTTCTTGTGGTCATAGAGATGTTGATAAAAAGCATGCAGGCATGCATGAGCTTCAAAGTCAAAAGTCCATATATGGGGACCATGTACATAGGGTGGAGCTAGAAATTTTTCAGAGTATGGGCCAAATTATAGTTTTAAAATTTTAATAGGGCCGAAATAAAAAATTTCAAATTTTATATATATAGCAAACTAAGTTTTTTTCATTTTCATATAAATTTTTTAAGTTTTTAAAATCTGAATGGAAGCCAAGGCCCCTGCTGGTCTTCCCTTACCTTCGCTCCTACATGTATCTTAGGTCACCTCTATCTTTTAAGTAGGTGATTTTTTCATACTTTCATAAGAAAAGATTAGTTTGGGGGTATGGTTGTAACAACAAAAGAGTTTCAGTAAGTCTAGAACTTATAATGTTTAAGTTGAAGGGTGCACCGCTATCATCATTAACGCTAACACAATTGGGGTAGAGGAAATATGAGGCTTTTGAGTATCTTTTCTAAACAATGGATTGTTAACATCATGCTCACCTGTAAGTTAGTTTGAAAACCACAGAAAAGCAAGTAAACAAAGAAAAGTGATCTATCTTTGGCTTGAATTTGATGAATGTGAAGATAAGTCAATTAAAGGGTGAGTTTCCAGGGACGACTTTTGATGGAGCCTTGTTGTTCATATGAGAAAATTTAGAAACCTGATCTTTCTGACGTGTAATCGATTGCACTAAAACAGGTCCCATCTTATCAAAGGTTGGAAGAAGTGAACAAGGCTAATGTAGCCTTCATGGCTTGAAAGGTGATTAATGGTGGTACAGTTTGGGCAAGCATGGTCAGTGGTAATCGCCTGATTCAAAGAAGCATCACTTACACATGGATTTGGATCTATGATATCTACTTTGGCCCTCTCTCTCTCTCTCTCTCTCTCTCTCTCTCTCTATATATATATATATATATATATATATATATATATATATATATATATATATATATATATATATATATATATATATATATAGAGAGAGAGAGAGAGAGAGAGAGAGAGAGAGAGAGAGAGAGAGATCTGATTAGAACCGATGACAGCTCACATACGTTTGAGCTTATTAAAGTTAGACTTTGACTTTCTGACAGGCGTCGACGTCTTCGTCACAGTCGAGCGGAGATGGATTTGCCACGTTAGTTGCAGCGCAACTAAAAAGCAGACGGGAAACACTTCATCACTTGTCCATCTCATTTAACATTTATTTCAAAAGCGTGGACTGTCCTATGTTATTCCCTGCAACTTCTTTTAGCAGCCTCCCTGATGGACTGAATCTGGCAAACACGGTAGGAACCATTGTTTGTTGCACCACATTTAATTTAAATCTCAAACATTCTTTAATGAATTTTATTAAACCAGACATGACATATATATATATATATATATATATATATATATATATATATATATATATATATATATATATATATATATATATATATATATATCAGATATTGAAGTTCAAGGAAACATCTGCAGGGGAACATTCCCCCCAAAATTCACTGCCAAAAAGTTTATATACAGGTGATCGTTGAAGTTGAAACAAGCTTAAAGGCGTAAGGAAAAAGGAAAAATAGTAAAGAAGATTCAAAGATGTCACCGGCTGGAATTTAGCTGATAATATTAAGAGCTGCACTTAGGTTAGTCGAGCTTCACGAAGATAGCATTAGACTTGGACTAAGGCTAGGATATTACAACTAAAAGGAGCAGATACCCATTAATCTAGTTTCACAATTTGTATTCCTTCATCAAAGTATTAATGCAATCTTGCTTTAGATTAATCAGCATTGAAATATTTGGGCAGTGCAGAAATGGTATGAAACATCGGCTGGCACATTCGATTTCGCTATATTTGTTTAAGTTATTTGGATCGTTTTAATTTTATTGGATGCCTGCAAACAAGGTGTGAAGTGATGAAAGCAGGGTATTGAATGTTTTGAAAAGATTACATTAGCATAAGCAATGAAACTAGAGAAGCATTATAGAGCGGCAACTAAATTCAAAGTCAGGGAGCCAAGGTTACAAAAAAGAATAGAATTCTTGGTAACTACGGTGCATAAAAGCTGCGTTCACAGTGAATAAAGAACAAGGTAATGTTCAATAGGTCGGAGAGTTTAATATAATTTGAAAACACGAAGGCCGCGTTAGGGTAAATGTCAAGAAAATCATCCTACCCAATAAATTATAGCAAAATTTATGGACGGCGCATGAAATAATGAGAAACTGAAAACGGGCGGCAGAACGTCGGCGCAATCCATCGACCTTCGCGTCCTATATATATTGGGCAAGAAACGTACGGAAGACCGACCGGTCTAAATTACGGAGAGACGTTATCGAGATACGACCCGTCGTTTGTTCTGGTACTTCTGGATTGTAAGAGAGGACTCTCGGGTGTCCTCTTCCATCGTCGCCCTAAATGGAGGACTCTCCTTCGGTCGCCCCATCCTCGCCCCATCAGCCGTTGCATATCACTAATATCAGCGGCGATATCCGCTTCAATTCTCGATCTTCTCAGATCAATTCGTGTGGTACGGCTCGCTTGTATCTTGCCCCCATTTTGGTCAGTTGTACGTGGGGATTGATTGCGATTGTTAAACTGTTAGTTCTTTCGTTAACATCAGCGGAAAGGTTTTCGATTTGATGAAAGCAATTGCGAATGTTAATTGGAATATGGTTGCTGTTGATCGTGGTAGTTGGTGATTGTAGGTTTGTGGTATTTGTGCAATTCCCTTGGAGGATCTGATCCATTTTTCTCCAGTTTGTTCAATCTGCCACTTCAGCTATGGAGTGTGAGTTCTAATTGTTCATCAAACCTTTGTCGCCATTGGCTTTGCTTCGAGTTCACGTCATTAGGGTTGTCTACGTGATGCTGAGCCGACGCCATTTTTGCTGGGAACAATTGAATTGAGATGCCGGGATGGTCATAGAATTCACTGGTTGACCGTTCTTATCGTGCAATATGGTTTTAAGAAATCGAGAAGATGAGATTGGTTATGCCTGTTATTCGTCAATTTTGGCGTGGATATGGTTTAACAGTCTGCATGTCAGGCAATTACTCGAGGAAATGAAAATTGTCTTTCAGGTGTAGCTTCGAGAGCGTCATTGTTGTGAATCATAAACGCATAGAAACGCTGTTATGCGATCCTCCGGAGCTTGGTTACTTAGTGCAATAGTTTGGGATATCCAAAATCTGGACAATCAGATCGGTTATACTTGTCGTCCAATTTCAATTTCCATCGCGAATATAGTTTAGTAATTGGCCTTTCAGGAAATCACTCAAGGAAAAGAAAATTCTGTCTTTCAGGTATAGCTTCAATGAGGGTTAGTTTATACCAATCATAAACGTATGAAGTTTGATCTTTTAGGAACTTGTAAGGTTGGTTTGTTGGATTCATATATTGATTTTGAACTCCATGGTTATCAGAAAACGGTATGATTTGATTCATTTTATTAATTATACTTATATACTTTGTTATGTCCTTTTGTAGTATTTGTTTGGGGTAGAGGAGATCTGGGACAGCTTGGTTTGGGGGACGATGTTGGACGAGAGTACCCAAGTTTTGTCGAATCTTTATTGGACAAATCTGTCGTACATATATCCGGAAGTGACTATCATACTGCCTTTCTCACTGGTGAGAGTTTTCTGAAGCAACCATGTGATACATTATAAATTGCAATCGACTTTGTATAGTTCAAATATGCTACAAGTGCTTAATATTTTCCCTTCATGCAGCTTTAACTTTCTGTTTGCAATCAACCGCTTGTTATTAATTCAGGAGATGGTGACCTGTTCATGACTGGCAGTAATGACTATGGGCAGCTTGGAATAGGATCACGGGAATCACAGCTTTTACCTGCAAGAGTATCTGCCTTAGACATCTACCGGATTACACATGTAGCCTGCGGACAAGCTCACACAGTAGCTGTTACTGGTACCTCTGCATTTTTGTTGGCTTTCTTTTTTATGTTACAGCTTACAGTTGAATGCCCATTTGTTAGTATGTTTTCCATAATCCACTGGACGAATCCTAGGACATGTTAACATTTTATTCACATAGAGGAACCAAAACTCATGTTTGTGTCAGTCATTTGCTAGAAGTTATGTACTAACTTTTTCTTGCCTTGTCTTTCTTTTTCCACTTTCTTTTCTGGTCCCTTTCTGAAGCTTTGACTTGCATCAAAGTGATTGTTATGGTATTGCCGCAGATTTGGGTGCTTTGGTGTCTTGGGGAGCATCAGAGTTTGGTCAAGTAGGCCTCAAGGATATGGTTGAAGTTGCCGATGTGATTCAACCACGTGTTGTCAGGGGATCTCAGGAACTGCATTTTGTTCGTGTTGCTTGTGGGGCTGCTCATACACTTGCATTGACAGGTTGATATTTGAAGAAATGGGACAAACTATTATCCATACTGAAAATAAATGATTGATGGGTTTCACCTACTTATGGTTTTATATGATTTTTTTTTCTTTAAGTGAAAGGAGACAAGGCTGCTTTCAGTGGTTGATTTTAAGTTCATAATCTATGACCTACAAATCTGTGGATACAATACCATGTTCATCCTCACTGTAACCCCTGCTTCTGTTTCTTTGCAGCGCCTGTTCCAGTTGTATTGAGTTTGGGTCATTATACTAAGTATTTATGTTTATGACACCTGAAATAATTGAGGAAACAGAATAAATTTTATTAGCATAGGGCATTCCTTGAGTTAATTAACAAACGTGCAGGGATTCCCAACATTGCAATGGTAGTCACAGTAATTAAAAGAAACCCCAACTATGCGTTGCCTGTGTTTCACTCATATTATGAAGGGTAATAAGCACATTTGTCCATTCTCAAATATCGGGTTTAGGTACTTCTGTGGATCGGGAGCATAACTAAGCATCAATCACTACATCTAATTGTTTATTTGATAAGCCCACGTAAAGAAACTATGATGAAAGTCCTTCTCACTATTTCCGCAAATTAGCTTAGATGTGGTTAAAGTTAAACTCTAGAATGTTCCTCTTTTGTTGCCCTAATAAAATTGGTCCAAAAGCACTGCGAGACTAATTAGAAATCTTGCGTGTTTTTTGACATTTTTCTAAGGCAGATCAAGTTTGCATCAGATTTCAAATAATTATCTGAATTAGGTTCCTCTTGGGTAGCATTTTGTTTCAGGAACACTGCATTCCCCTTGCGTATGTGGGATGCGAATGTGTCAAACACGAACAAGCTGAAATGCTTGCCTTTGCATTCCTGTGAGGTGTGTTTTTTGTGTTCTTGTTATTCTGCCTTGGACTGTTGCAATGGACTCTCTCTCTATATATGGAGAAGGGGCTGCAGCCTCTTCTTTTTTATGTTTGGCTGGAGAAGGTTAGACGGTTCTTTCCCCATCTGGCTCTCTCTCTCTTTCTCTCTCTCTGGTGAAGAGGTTGTAGCCCCTTCTCTTTGCTGTTTGCTTAGAGAAGGGGCAGCTTCTTCTGGTCTCTCTCATTCAAAGATACGTACATGCAGGCACACATGTCCAGAAGGGGCTGCCTGCTTGCTATTGTGTGTATATGCATGTGTGCAAGTATGAAGGTTAATGACTTGTTTCTTCTCTGCTAGTTCATGGTCTTTTGCAATGGCTTCTTTCAATGCTGTGTTTTTGCATTTTGTCCTCCATTGCGAACAGAGGAAGACATGTTCCTGTTCCAGGAATGAAGTGCCTTCGGAACATGTGTTCCAGCCTTCCAGGAACTGATGTTCCTGCAAACACGGAAGAAAGACCCTGTAATAATTCCAGGCATTCACCCTTAATAGAATTATTTGTGCAACCATTGTCTATTTCTTGGTTAGCTGCTCTCCTATTTCCCTTTTTCTTCCTCAGATATTTGTGTACCTGTTCCAATCTAAGTTATAGGTGGAATAAGTTACCTATCCATAACCTACTGATAATTTTTTTTTCTTTTAGTGGCACAAGAATGGAACTCACTTTTGGAGGCATTTATTTTATTTTCCATGAATGTTTCCCTGACCATTGTAGTAGTAAATTGCTCTGTTTATGTACCTTTAGAATGTAAGTTATTCTTCTGTGCTTCCCAGGAAGTGGTGATTTATACTCCTTTGGTCAAGGTATATATGGTGCCCTTGGATTATCTGACACAGATGACCGTTGCACTCCCACTCATGTGCAGGAGTTGTGGGGATTGGGAATTATTCAGGTAGTGTTATTTGGTGGTTTATTTCTTTGAGTGAGTCCCTGTCTTCTTGTGCAAGCTACCAGTTTAAATGAATTTTTCTGTACCTAGAAGCTTCAGTTTTGATGTTACATCAATATTCTGTTATTTTTTCCCTTTTGGTTGTTGCATTGTTGTGTTATGCATATAGCATGAGGAAGGATGTTCTACCTGTAAGAAGTGCATATGTTGTGCTATAACATAGGTTCCAAGTCCATTAGACATTTGAAGTTGAAGGTACTATCTGTGTCATGTGCAATGATAGTCATGGTTCTCTTTTTGCTGCATGTTGACACATTGTTGAGATGGATAAAATATTGATGTAGTTTAAATTTATACTGCATATCTCTATGTATAAATGGGTGGAGTTTATATGCATCATGTTCATATGGGGTTATGCCATTCTCTTGTTTTTAATGGTGTGATGTCCATATTTCACAGTTTAGGATACATTTTTAGAGTCCTAATTCATATTCATTTCCCTTTTTCCTGATCTGTAACCTGCATTTTGATCCAAGTGCTATCGTGAGAAGTTGGAGTCCATATTGTGGTGAAGGTAAGATAACACTGCGGTTCTTGATTTTCCAGATTGCATGTGGAGAAAATCACAGTGCTGCTTTATCTGTGGATGGCCAGGTATGCAATAGCATCGGCTCATTTAGTTCCATCTTATGCTACCTAGAGGCTTTTATTGTGGTGTTGGAGTTCAATGTTGAATTTCTAAATCAAATTCTGACATCGTAATATGAAGTGGCAGTTAGCTTCTTCTTATCTATTGTGCTCAATTATGTAACTGTCAAAACCTTTACCTTTTGGTGATATTAGCTTTTATATTGTTCTAAACAATTCTTACAAAATATGCCGCTTTATTCCTTCTTTTCTTTGTGGAGAGTTCATTTTCTGTTGTTGGATCTGATTTTCATATACTTTGAAAATTCATGTTTTAGCAACTTCGTTTCTTCAGCTAGCCTCTCAAATTACCGAATTCTGTATAGGTGTTTACATGGGGAAGAGGAAAGTATGGGCAGTTAGGACATGACAGTTTGCAAAATGAGTTGAAACCCCTACCTCTAAAAGCACTCTCTGACCAGATGATTATTCAAGTGGTTTGTGGGGGTAACCACACAATGGCTATAAATGAAGAAGGCATCCTTTTTTCGGTGAGTAGTCAATTACCTTTTTGTGTTAAGTTATCTGTTGTGAATGCAACATGCTTAAATTTTTGATTAAGTATGCTTTTCAGTGGCATCATTCCTTGTTTCTTGTTCCTTTATTTTTGTCAATTTTGAATAGCCATATACTTGTCACATTACTTGCAAGATGGATACAAAAATTGATCTCAAATGTAGAATTTGTGAAACATGAGTTAGAAAATACTGTGATGCAGGATGCAGTCTATATTAAGCTAAAGTGGAGTTTAAATAGAAGCAGAATGGAAATAGAAAACAAACAATGTGAAAATGGTTAGAAAGTGTGATATAAACATGGAAGGAAGAAAGTATCACACTTATATAATAAAACATCAAATGTATTAATCCAAAAAACATACAAGGTTTTTAGGAGGACAAAAAAGATTGACAGAAATAATGGAAATGTCAACTAAAATACAATTTGGAAGTGTATTTCCTATTGTGTAGTAAATAAGTTTCCCTGAGCTCCCCCTCATGGACTTTCAGGCTTCTGAAGCATGGTTCCTGGAAAACAAATTTTTGTTTCAGAGAGAACATAATGGGATCTGTATTCACTAGGTCGATTTCATTACATTTTTCATTTCTGTCACTGGATCTGTAACAGTGGGGCCAAGGCCATTGGGGTCAAACAGGACATGGAGTTGTGGATGATATACCTCTTCCAAGAGAAGTGCATACTCTATGTGGATCACGGATAATTCAAGCATCTGCTGGTTCTCGGCACTCGATTGCAGTTACTGAGGATTGGAAGTTATATGGATGGGGAGATGGGGAGCAAAATCAACTTGGACACACTAAAAGGTAAATAACTTTTGTTGAAGACATGTATGATGCCACCTGTGCAGGTGTAATTGGGATTATGTTATAATATTGGCATATTTTGCACCAGAATTCAGCTTTTGCCATCCTTGATTCCTCATCTGGAACGTGAGGGTTTCAGTCTTCTTTATGCCGTGGCTGCAGGTGAACACACTGTTACTTCTTTTCAACATCATGTTCTGGATACTCTGAGGTAACAGTAGACAGATCCTGTTGACCTGATTTCCTACCGATTTCATTTCTTTTATGGAATATAAAATGGTCTGTGGTGACCATTTTATTTTTTTTCAGATATGAAAGCTTGTCAACTGCAGATTATTCGCAGCATGAGAATGGTGGGTCGCTGGCTGATGAAATAGTCCAAAATGCTAACCAGTTACCAATTGTTGTGCAACATCAGGATGTCAGAGAAGAACAACCATTTGTGGAGCCTCCAAGATTGCCAGATGGTTCTGGGACTGAAGATATGCATGGAAAGGGGCTGAGGCCAGTAGTCATTCCATATCTGCCAAAAATTCTTGAGGTGTTTCTCCATGTCAAGATTCTGAACTAACAAGGAAATATTTTCTAGAAGCTTGCTGATTAGACAGATTATATATTAGTAGTTTTCAATATTAACAGACATATGGGTTCATTGTTTTTGGGTTTTGTGTTGCACTTGGCTTTCCCCTCTTCAGGACTGCATGAAATCAGCAAGAATCTTGGCAGTTCTTGTACATGCAATGGAAGATGTTTTCTCATCTACGAGATTTCTCACTTTATCATTTAAGCTGCAGCCTTCTCGTTGGCTGGGTACAGAAGATTCGAAGAGTACAGGGCTCATGAATAAACTTGGTAAGTTCCATTGAAAATATGTACCAATATGAGTTGTTTTTCAGTTTTGTGTATGAAAATATTAGTAAGTGGTGTCATGCTAAAGCATCGATTGATGGTTACTTACACAAGCTGGCTGTAGCAAAAAAATTGACTTGTGACTCGTGAACATGGACTTTAATATTCAGAAAGCTGGATAAATAGTAAAGCTTCTCAAAGATAGTAGCTGAATCTCTGTGTGAATATGCAAACATATACCTATAGTGGTGTGAGGTGATTCCCTCTTTCTTTGCTGAAGTTGCTGTAGGACCTATGACCCTGATGTGCACATTTTCCCTCTTCTAAGCTTGCTATGGATCAGCTTAGGTGGATATTGGCCATTACATTACACCTTGCCCCCTATGTGTAGTGCCTAATGTTTGTACGTATGTCTGCATGCACGTGTAACTGGTTCTTTGACCAATCTGAGTGAGGCAATCAACTGATTCAGCTTCGGGTGAGTCTAGTTCTAGTACAAACCTGAAGCCATATGGGACAACTGTATAGATGGTTTGATGACTTTTTGAGCTTAGGTCTTGTTGAGTCTTATCTAATAAATCAATCCAGATTTATAAGGTGCAGTTTTACATTTTTTTTTCTTAAAATGGGGTGTTGGTCTAGTTTGTAGGTAAGCTACCAAGTTACGGTTGAGGAAATAGCTATCCTCCTCACCAAACTTGGGAAGCTTGTAAAGCTTATTTCTTCTTTCATTTCTCACCAGTCATCAGTTGGTTGAGGCTGTTGATCAGCTGTAACAACTTGGTTTGAAACTTATGCTAGTGTCTGATTTGATGGATCTAACCTGCCATGTAGCCACT
This sequence comes from Nymphaea thermarum, assembly GCA_011799765.1. Taxonomy (NCBI): domain Eukaryota; kingdom Viridiplantae; phylum Streptophyta; class Magnoliopsida; order Nymphaeales; family Nymphaeaceae; genus Nymphaea; species Nymphaea thermarum. Next base: position 50,645 of record JAANDH010000939.1, read on the forward strand.
TACTGAGCTATGATAAGGACACAAAATAGTCCGATCAAGGTATATATGGCCGTCAGTATATTTTAATTTATTAGATTTAAGACTTATTCTGCAGTTTGACAGATCCTAACTCATTTTGTTGCCTGTAGTTCGCACTCTAGAAAACTGAAACATGACATTGTTAGTACGTGATCAGGGTATTATAGCCATTAATAATTTAATATATCTCAAACTCTGAAATATAAGATGTTCCCATTGCCAACTCCTGCATTTGGATGCGACATCATCACAAGTGAAGATTTAGGTGTTTGTGGCAAATAGCTCTTTCAGTTTTCATATGATTCTGTAGAAAACAAAGCATGGAGCTTAATGTAGTACCAATGGGCCTGAAGTGAGGCATTTTTGGCACGTAATCCTTTCATTTTACTGCTATAATTTTTTTTTTCACCTTGCTTAGTGTTTGACTCATAAATACAGGTCACTTGGCACACCAGTAACCAGAATATGAATAATAAAAACAGTGTGTGAACATAAACCATCTGAAATAATGAAAAATAAGAATTATTTTTATCTGTTATTTTAGTTGGCATTAAGAGGAAACCATCCTCGCTGGACATTATTTACGTTATAGTTTATGCTATGCCTATGTGTGTTCTGCTTGTGTAATTTTGCTTGAATATGTTTTCATTTGTCTGTGCAGGTCGAGATGGTCCTGGACTTGATATTCTTCTTATTCGTGATGTTTATCAGCACATCTTGGAGCTGTATAACCCAGAGGTTATTTTTCAATTATATATTCAATAAAATGGTCTGCTCGTTCAGTTTCAGATATAATAAGTTTCTTTAGAAAAACTGCAGGTTTTGAGAAGGTTGGTTAGTTCCATGCATCGTTTGCTAGAAGGTATAGAAAGGCATATGCATGGAGTTCCTGAATCGAGATGGACAAGGGTGGGTTTTCTCTTTTCACTTTCTTTGCTGAAATACTATGTTTCTCGTGCCTACGGCCTTTGGACTTGATTTTTTTTTTTGATGAACATGTGCACTGTGCAGACACATATATACTCTAGCTCACTGTCCACTGCTTCTGCAGTTAGAACTTGAACTGTCTGACATTGATGACTTAGCAAATTTTTATTCCATGCTTATAAAATGCAGCATTTTTGCATTTAGTACAGTGCCATACCTTGTCAGTTTTCTGCTGCGATGAGCCTTTTTTAATGGTGCAGACATCTATCCAATTTGTTTAGTAGGTAGCTTTTTATCAAATCATCCCAGTTTGAACCTTTCTGTTGTTCCTGACAATTTTTTGATTAGCTTGACTAGGACTTGAAGGATGGGCTCTGGAACATGTTCATGTTGCATTTGTTTGCTTTACTTTGCTTTAGATTTTTTGGACAAATTTTCATTCTGTTTTTGAGCTTAATGAGCATCTGATGAACCTGAATGTAGAAAAAATATTTGCATTTAATTTATTTTATCACATTCTGCATAGAATACGTGCTTTAAACTAATGTTATCTTGTTGCTTGTGCCAGTTTCTAGGATTTAGTCCTTGACTTCATTGTTAAAGAACTCCAAGAAACAATAGAGCAGTTTCTCCAAAGTAAATTTACAATATTGTTCCTTTATCAGACTGTTGTTGTTAAACTGACCTACTTACCAATGGATGAGCAGAGGGTTCAAGGTGGGATGAAGTGTATTCATAACTCATGTATGAAGCTTGAATATCTTTGGCTTTTCATTTTTGTAGACTGGCTAAGATCCTGGAGTTATCTTCTTTATATATTTTGGAAAATTACAGAGGAAAGAAGAACTAGAAAGTAATGTCACTCAGACTCTTGACTGAAGAAACTAGAGCAACTTGGGAGGCAAGGGCAGTTAAATTTGGCCCCACCTTCTCATGGGACCACTTCTTGATTTTCCAGATCATTCTTTTCTTGTTTATGCAATTGAGTATATAAACTACCGTATCTGTCATTTTCCCTACTTTCATGCATGGGAAAAGACCTAACAAATAGTGCTTTTTTCTCAAACAACCAGGTTGCCTTTATGCATTTTCCAACTGTCAACATCTTTTTCACATGTTGAAGAGTTCATATTATTTTCTCCTATCATTTATTTATTTATTTATTTATTTTTTTGGGCACAGGTGTTGCTAATTTCTCTTCAGTGTCCTCTTATTGGAGAAAAGGGGTATGGCTGATTTTTCCTTTGTCTGCTATGATGTCATGTTACGTGAATCAGATTGTATATGTTATGCTTGTTATGTTAGGGCATTCCTTTGTTGATTTTTTTGCAAAAAACATTTCATGTTCACATCTTAGAGTATATTTGTTTTAGTAGATCTTTTTTTCTCCCTTAGTGTTCTGAGCAAACATCGTGCTATAGTTCTCTGGTTTCCTTATTTCTGAGTGGTCTGTTGGCCTCTAGATGACTTTTCCTATGAACCTTACCTTCCAATAGATCCTAAGTTGTTCATGCTTCAATAGGTGTCTGCATACTATGGTTTGTTAAAACTTAAAATTATGTATACATATTTACATGTTTATATCATATGCATATTTCATATATGCAATACACACAATATATACTTTTCATGTGTATGTATGTGACTCGTATTTATACACTAGTGCTTTGTATACTTTTGTTTTTTACATCTATTGTATTCTGGAGTTTATGTTTTTGGTCATTCCTCCTGGCCATTAGTAGTCAAAAAGGAAAGTCTTGTTCCTCATTGCTGTATAATATAGGGCTGAAACCTTTTCTTCGTAATATGCTTGTTTCCGGCATTTTGGTTTCCTTTTAAGTCTTTAACCTTGAATGACTGGCTAGTTCCAGTGGCTAGCTTTCTTACTTGTTGGTATATGTAGGGTTGAGACATAATAGTCTTAGTTCAAGCATTTTGGTTCTTCAGCAGTTCATACCTTTTTTTACATTTTATGTGTTGCTTTTAAGTTATTTCAAACAAGTCTTGGATGCAGGCTTGTGGTTTTTCACAAAAGCTTGGGTGCAGGTGCAGGAAGGTGTATATGTATGTATATACAGAGACCGTGATATTTTCAAAAATATCACGCTATTAATGAAAAAAAATGAGAAAAACAAAAAAGGGAAAACATGAAAAATAAATTTACCATGTTTTTATTGCGGTTTTTTCCCCATGCTTTCATTTTCATCTTTCTTAACATTAATATCATCCTTGATTCAATTTTAAACTTAAACTAAATTATTTTTCATTATTTTTTATCATCATTAAAACATTCTTTGTACCACATTCATCTAGTTTTATTTATGACTTTGATTAGGTTCTCATTTGTTTTATTTTTATCTAAAGTTTAATTTTTTAAGGTTTGTAGCAGTTTTCCAGAGTTTTCTGAGAAAAAAAATTGTCAAAAAATACCCGGAAAAAAAACCTTGCCTTTATAAACCCAAGAATGATGTTTGTGAAATGATATAGACATTACAAAAATATGAAATTCATAAAAATCTGGGAACTTATTATTTTAATTGTCAAACTAGCTGCTAGTCTTTCTGACTAGTCACCTTGTCAGGTCAGGCTGCAGTCAGCTAACTATAGTCCATGCCTTCGAGGCAGCTGGGCCTGTTTGAGGCACCAGTTGGCTGACCTGGTCAACTAGTCAATTTACCAACTGATCATTGACAGCTCTTCTGGAAAAAAAAAGAGGCCACAACTGTTTCCTTTCCTTTTTCTTTCTCTCCTTTTCTTCCCTTTCTCCTCTCCCTTTTTTTGTTTCCCTCCTACTTTTCCCACCTCTCTCTCTCTCTCTCTCTCTCTTTTTCACACTTTCAGCTTTCTTTCAATGTATCATGTATATATTCTTCAACTATTTTGTATTTCTATATATTATGTAGTCTGCATATTCTATATTTGTATGTGTTTGTGTTACATTGTATTTCTATATCTTTTGTATGTCATGAATTCTTTATTTCTATATATGTTGTATTCAGTATATCTCTCTTTCTATCTAAAATGTGAAGTTCAATATATTTGTATGTGTGTATTTTAGGTCTATGTGTTTATCTATTGATTTTATTCTAGACAATTGACTGGGATCAATTCACATGACTAGTCCCAGTTAGTCTTTTTGGGTCCTTACTGACTTGAGTCTAACTTCTGATGTTGACAAATAATCTTAGCATGCAAATTTATGGAGGAGACAATAATTCGATTAATATATAATATCCAATCTCAGTTCAATATAAATTCATGTGAAAACCACATAAAACCGATCTAAAATAACATTGAATATAAACAGATAGAAATCAGATTGCTGCCCATCCGAAAAGGCTGAACTACAGACCACATATTGTCAATTATGCATAGAAAAGTACACATATGCATATAATAAAGAAGACATTGAGTTGGAAAAGAGAAGTAGAAAGAGGGGGAGAGAGAGCACCTGGTTGCTGGAATGATGAGACAGAAACATAGAACTCTGGCTGCTGTAAAGTCTCCAGCCACCAGGCAGAGAGAGAGAAAGAGAGAGAGAGAACTGGCTGTTGGACATCTTGCTGGAGAGGCACCTATAAGAAAATGATCTCCAATCTGAACCTTTACTCGCAGAAGTCTCACAAGAATCACCTAGTCACAATGGACTAGAATAATAAGAAGTTAAGAACAAACTAGTCGCAAAGGACTAGAACAAAGTGCTCACAAATCACTCACCCAAAGAACATAAGAATGAAGAAGCTTTATTGGCACCTTAATGCATGAGAATATACATAAGTTGATACTTCAAATGGGGCATTTATATACACAAAAGGAGAGAGAGAAGAGCTACAAAAGGGAACAGAACTAGCTATTGGAGCTCCCAACAGTGAGTTTACCTGGCAGCTGAATTAGCAGTTGGGGTCTCCAAAATCTAGTTTAGCAGTCAATCAGAAAAAAGGAAATAAAGAAAAAAAAATCAAAGTATACAAATAAAAGAATACAGAAAAAATTGAAATATACCATATATATATACACACAATATTATGTATATACACACATGCAGCCGATGTGCATACATTGTGATGCAAGAAGTTCAACTGCTCTTAAATCAACGACACTTACAAGTTACAACTAAACTAAAGCTAAATTTAAACTAACTAAACTAAACTAAAACTAACTAAACTATGCTTAAACTAAACTTAATCTAACTAAAACTTAAGCAAGCTATGAAGAACAAGAAGAACAGAGGAAAAATAAGAAAACATTCATTTCATTTCAACTTCTTCACCCTGTTACAAAATGACCCTCGTCCCTTTATATAGAGAGGATTGCGGATCTGAATCCATTTAATAAGTACCAAAAATCTAATTAGATCCATAACATGATTTGATTATGCTTCCATTTGCATCAGACTCCCCTAGTTGGAGAAGAGTCGCCCTCGACGAGTTTAAAACTTTCATCCTGCCAAAATTGGATCTATTTTTTGAACAAAAGGACCAACCACTCCCCTAGTTGGTGATCTACTCACTTCTCCTCAAGGTGGCGGCTCAGGTGGTGGCTTTGGAGAAGAAACACAGGCTTGGACATGATCTATGGGCATTTCCAAATCAGATCCATTATCAAATGATGGAAGGAACTGGGTTGAATCTAAATTATGAGACAACATCGGATCCAAACTTGGTTGAAAAGGGGTGTTTATGTAACCTGTACCTGGATTCAGACCCATATACCCGTGGATCGGACGATATGGATCCGAATCGAGACGTGGTCCCGATTCGGTTCGAACCGGTCCGACCCGTCGGGCCACTCGAAAGAACTCGAGCGGTCGGGGTCGAGGGTTTCCTTTTCTGCTAGAGGCAAAGAGGGTAAACCACCGGCGGAGGGAGGGGCGCCCACCGCCTCCCACCCGTGAAGACGGTGGGCGAACGGCGGTGGCGGGCGACTCTCCCTCGATCCACGACCTGCGGCGGAAGACAGAACGAAGGGTAGCGGCCGGACAGACAGAGGCGCCACCAGATTCTGCCCCTTTGGTTGCGCGAAGCTGCCAGTGACGTCTCTATCACCACTGCCAGTCGGCGATGTTTGCCGTAGCTCACCCTGCGCACCGGTAGGACCCGATGTCGACGATGCTCCCTTCGCCGTACATGGTGTCCCCATTTGCTCGCCGGTGGGTAGACCAACTTGACGATGGGAGGAGGGCACGGCTGGTTCTCCGCCTCCTCCAGATGGGAACAGTGAAGCCTTGGCGGGGAGACTGGGCGACAGATTCGCTACACCTGCTGGCAACTGACCTCCGGCAGGAACTCCTTCCATTGAAGCATTCCAGATTTCCCCCAAAGCCCTGGCGTCTCTCGCAGAGTCATCCTGCAATCGTTGTTCTACGGCTCCCAATGTGCAGAGATTGGGATTGGGAATACCATTTCCAACCGGAAACGCTTGGTAGTTTTCTGCTTTATTCTGTGCACACTGCAGGAACGAACAGAGCATCCGTTTGATTTCATCAACGTCCTTGGCTGCGACAGCAATATCCTTTCTCATACGGGTGATTTCAGAGTCATGCTTTGCCAGAGTCTGCTGTACAACTTCTTGATCATCAACTCTTGTAGCCATGGCACGACAGGGCAGGGACGAAGCCTTGCTCTGATACCAAATGATGCAAGAAGTTCAACTGCTCTTAAATCAACGACACTTACAACTAAACTAAAGCTAAACTTAAACTAACTAAACTAAAACTAACTAAACTATGCTTAAACTAAACTTAATCTAACTAAAACTTAAGCAAGCTATGAAGAACAAGAAGAACAGAGGAAAAATAAGAAAACATTCATTTCATTTCAACTTCTTCACCCTGTTACAAAATGACCCTCGTCCCTTTATATAGAGAGGATTGCGGATCTGAATCCATTTAATAAGTACCAAAAATCTAATTAGATCCATAACATGATTTGATTATGCTTCCATTTGAATCACATTGTTTAACAACACTAAAAGTGGGGGAGGGAGAAAGTGCTAAGGTAAAGAACAGGAGAAAAGGGGAAGAATTGATGTGTCCTAACACCCTTTTTCTTTTTTTGGATTTATGATTTTGCTAATGAGACAAGCATAGACTTGGTCAACCTTCACTGGCTGAAATGTTGACATGAATAAGCTGGTGCGCCCCTGACTCAAGTTAACCGTATCCAATTTTTCGGTAGGCTTTGTGTGTGTGCGCACTGATTTTGGACAAAAATAGATTGATGCCCCAATGACTGCAGCAGGTTCACATTGACTGCATGTTTCCTGCACCAGAGCTTCACCCACACACTGACAATGCATTGATGCAAGAGTGGCACCTCTTTTGGCGTGTTTGTGTTAAATAGCTCTTAAGAGCCTCCTCTTGTGTAGCTTCTTATTGAACCTATTTTATTATTAATTTGGGTTGTTTTTTTAATCCTTTTTTTTTTCAATCTTTAATCCTTTTAAAGGACATCATGTACGCTGTCCAGATTTCTATTTCTTGTTAGGGTTTTGGATTATCGCTAAAGTGCCAAAGTCCTTTAGTTGTTATAAATGTTGCTGTTTGGGATTTTTTCTGAGAATATTGTGATGGAATCTTCTCCTATTACTTTGATAAGATTGTTGGCTATGAGCATATAGAGGGACACCACATGCATAGGAATAGGATCTGATATTCACTAGCTATATGCTGCAAATAGTTGTTCTGTAAAAATACATTCAGCTTAGCCATTTTTACTTATTATCAACAACAGGAGAACATATCAACATTGAAAGCAAAAGTTCACTTGGACAATGGGGTGGTGTTTTAGTTCCTGACCTCGTCAACTTAACGCTTGGAACTTGTGATGGTGCTTTCACTTAAAAAGCTTATCATCCTTTCCCTCATGGGCTGCCGTTTTCAAGGAGTATCATTAGTTTGCCATCACTTTTTGTCATTTTGCTACACTTATGATGACATCAAATTTGGCTACCTTATAGCTCATGCTTGTTTAGGTCCAGTGATAGCTGGCTCTGGTAACTTTGAAGAGACCTAGTAGAAGCTAGACTATTATTTGCATGGGACTGCACCTTGCCACTGAATTTGTTTCTATCTATTTTTTTTTGTTCACTAGAATATGCTATTAGCCTCTAACTTCTATAAGGTTCTTGTTCAAAGCTTATGTTTTATGATTTTGATCTAATGACAGGTTTTTATTTTTTGTTGGAATGTAGGCCTGGAGACACTCTTGCCACCAAACTTTTTTCCATTTTTGAATGTATTTCTCCAACAGTGAGAAATGTGAGTCTCTCATGGTATCCCAATTTTTTTTTCTGAAGTCCAGATGCTATTCATTAATCATTTCAGGATGGCATAGTCCATTGCAAATGGTTCTTACATGTTCCATTTTTGTTACCAAGAAATTGAACTGAACATAAATTTGCTAAACTGTAGCTTCTTCCTTTTTTTTTTGTCTTTTCCCGTGGGTTCCCTGTTGTTATGTGACTTCTAGAGTTGATTATTCACACTTTAACCTTGTACATGACGTGTTTATCTGCCATAATTGGTTTATGATGCTTGTTATCTCCATTTTCTGATAAACATTTCATGGAACTCTGAATGTTGAAAATAGTGCTTAGAAGGGAATATCTTCAGCTTTGATTGAAAGGGAAGATTAGTTTCTTATCACATTGGTTATGACGCCTTTTATTTCATTTTTCATTCCATCGTGTTTTTTTTTTCAAATATTTTATGGGATTTCGCGGTGGCTTACATTTGTGGTTGCTCATAAAGTACTTTCTATGTGACATGGATGCCTTTGAAATAATGCCCACACCTAATGCCTACACCAGGTGGGTACGGAGTCTGGTGTGATCAGCAGTCCAGCTTTTTTTTTGGCCCAAAATTGGGTTCGCTCCTGACTCGCATGAACAACATAATATTAGGGTTCAACAGTATAACCGCCCGACCCACTCCCGGGCTCGGGCCCCTGGTCTGGCGGATCCCAACCCGCCCCCTAGCAGTTTCGGCTCCAATCCTAAAAAGGCTAGGAACCAGGACAATCTTCTCATCAATGACCCCCTTTATAAACCCTTGAAGATTCCTTACAATCTTCAATACGGGACTAAACTTATGGGGTGTTACAATCCACCCCCCTTAAGGCACACGCGTCCGCGCGTGTGGGACCCTAGGTCCGAGTGTTGAAACTGCTCTGATACCACTGTAACAACCCGACCCACTCCCGGGCTCGGGCCCCTGGCCTGACGGATCCCAATCTGCCCCCTAGCAGTTTCGGTTCCAACCCTAAAAAGGCTAGGAACCAGGACAATATTCTCATCAATGACCCCCTTTATATGCCCTTGAAGATCCCTCACAATCTTCAATACGGGACTAAACTTTCGGGGTGTTACAATCCACCCCCCTTAAGGCACACGCGTCCGCGCGTGTGGGACCCCAGGTCCGAGTGTTCAAACTGCTCTGATACCACTATAACCGCCCGACCCACTCCCGGGCTCGGGCCCCTGGTCTGGCGGATCCCAACCCGCCCCCTAGCAGTTTCGGCTCCAATCCTAAAAAGGCTAGGAACCAGGACAATCTTCTCATCAATGACCCCCTTTATAAACCCTTGAAGATTCCTTACAATCTTCAATACGGGACTAAACTTATGGGGTGTTACAAACAGGACTTCCTTTTTGATCATTTCATCTTGTTAGGCATCACCTCCTCTCTCATGGGAACCCCTTTTCAAGCGTTTGTTTTATAAAAAGGTAAAACTAAGCCTGTTGATCCATAATCATCTATTTCTTTTTTTTTAAGCTGAAAAATCAGCTGAGGTGATCCTCTTTATTGAGAAAAAATAAAAGAATGCTACAACACAGATATGTATGTTTCATTTTTTTTTTGGTTTTATTTATTCTTCTTTATTGTATACTGTATAGTCGGTTATACTATTTTATACTGAGTGATTGTATAATCTGTTTTTGTTTGTCTTAATCTATTTTATTGCATAATGTGGTTTATAGGAATAACCTTTGTTAGTGTCTCATATTTTTCTGTTTTTTTTTAGTTTAATCTCAAGTTTATTGGCTGTGGACAAGTCTGTTTGCTGTTTACTGTTTGTGAACAATTTCTATGTCATATATACCCTTGCTGCACGTGTACAACTTTTTCTGAAAGCTGCCACCCCACAACCTGCACCTATTTGACATAATATACTCATTTGACTTCTCGATATTATGCATATAACCAAGAGAACCATTGGCTTGTTTTAGCTCCTGTTTTAGATACTTGAATACATTGAGTTGTTGCTGGATTCTTTGATATTGTTTATCCCGTTTGTATGCCAAGATGAACTTTTTAGAACAATGATCTGCCTACTTCCAGGTTGCTTTTTTCACTTGCCAATGCTCATAGCAGATAGCCTAGGGCCACTTTTGTCACAGTGTTTATGATGAAGTGGACTTGCTGCCAGGCAATTGTTATCCAAGCCGGAGAGACCAATAAATGTAACTCATTGGATGGCATGAACTTTTTGTGTTTACCATGTATTTTGACATGAAGATAGATCTTCTCTTTTAATTATGAATAGCGGAACAATTGGTTAAATATTAAACCATCTGGTTGCTCTTGCCTTGGGAAAATTTGGTGCAAGTTGGAAATCATGTAATTTCTTTGTAACTGGAGAAAATGTGCAATTCTGTCTTAGTGTTTTTCTTGTGTTTCTTTTGCTAAAATCATTCATGCATGTCAAAGGTTCTGGCTTTAGTTGTTTACCTTGCTTGGATATCAATTAGTTTTGTCCTATTGATTCTAGCCACCTGTGTTAAGTGCCATGTTGATAATGACATCACAACTTTCATTGTCTGTTGAATTGACAGACAATTATTGAATGGCTAGAAGCATATCCAAAAGAAGTTTTTGGTGGAAGATTCATCAGAGGTGTGCAGAAATATCTTTCTAGCAGGTATTTGCTTCAGATAGATGTCTGAGAGTCTTTGTCTATTTTGTGAACATGAACTAGCTGTAAAGTGGATTACTTTGAAGGCATAGGATCCATCATGTTAATACTCAACTAATTATTCTGATCAAAGAGCAGAGCCTTGTAGGCTAGCACTGGGCACAGTTATTCCTGTCATGAGCGCTAAAGTTGTTATATGTATTAAGTAAAGGTATTTTCCTTCTTACAAGTTACAAACATAATTCCTCGAGTATGACAAAATCTGAATTCCTAATGGCATTTTTGAATGCTCAGAAGAGAGTACCGCATTCTGCCCTGTCAACAGAAATTTTGAGGAAGATGCCATATCAACTTTTGGCTATGTCAAACAGTATTAAAATATGTGTCTATTTGTCCATATGCTTATAATTTTTACACATACAGTATCTATTCATCGATAACTTTGTCACAGATTCGCAGGTATAGTCCTCATTTGTTTATTTGCAGGGTTTTTCTTAGGCTTTAAATGGAAGTTTGTCTTTTCTAGGAAAAATTTTGTGAATTCAGAGCTTAAAAATATATAGATAATAAACAAATGGCAAACGTTTTAGTTTTCTACTAATTTCCTTAAATGCTTAAACAAAACATTTTAAAAAAAATCCAGAATAGTCATTAAGATATTAAACAAACATAATTTTTTTAAAATATATTAAAATTCTTAATGCAAAAGAACATGAAATTGCATACTTTCAATTTGGTGTTCTTTTTTAAAATGTGGCAAAACTTTCCTTCTTTTCATTTTTATTTATCTTCCCATTATTTTCGTTTTTCAAAATCATCAACACTTGTAACTTACCAAATGTATAATATGCATAGTCAGGTTCATGCTTATGTGCATGTGTGTGTGTGTATATATATGAGATAAGTTTGCTTTTCCCCTGCATGTAGGTAGTGATGTAACTTATTTTTGTCTTTCTTTTGTTATTGTTTTCTGAGTGGCCTTCAACAATGTCTAAGCTGACTGTAGGGCAGCTTCAGCGGCTCTAAATGGGTCTGTTGGATCTTTTGCAAAGGCTTGCTCAACTAGCCTCGTTCTTGTGTATAATGAGGGTTAACTCCCTTAGCTCCCAATGCATTTTTTAAGCATTTCTGTGAATAAAATGTTTTCTTTTTAAATTTCTTTTGAGCCTTTGTGTTTGCGTGAGAAGGGTTTGTGCCTTGAGTGTTTAAATATTCTATAGAAGCCTTGTGTTGTTGCCTACTGAGTGTATCTCTGGCTGGATTTTTACAGCTATTTGGTTGATAATGCCAATCCTTATGTGCAATTTTGTACGAGTCGTTCCATCATATGACACATGACTATATGTATCACAAATGTAGGCAAAACTCATATGATACAGTCCTGCAACTAGACTAAAGAAGAGGTAATTATCCTGGTGTAACTTCCAACAAAGCCATGTATCTTATGTTACTATATAATGGTGATCTTATGATACAGCTGTGGATTTGGTGTAACTTGCAATAGAACCCTGTAAGCAAGTTTCATTTTGTTTGGGTGTTAACTGGCACAAATCCCTTTGAGGGTGTTAAAGTATATGGTTTCCTTAGTCCCCTAAGTTGCACGAAGCCCTTGTGTGTCCAACTTATGTTTTAAGTCTAATTGTTATAACCTATATAAGTGAAGGACAAGCTACTCTTTTACTGTACTTCTAAGTGAGCCTTAAATTAGGGTATCATGCCCTTTAGTGAGTCACGTTCTGAAGTAGCAGCCCATGGGAGGCTGCAGCTGCATTTCTGGAGCTGCTTGAAGATGTTGAAACTGCAAACTAGGTTAGTACAGCTTTGTTATCATGCTTTGGGTTGGTCGTTTGGATACTATTCAACATGGTATCTGAGCCAAAGCACATGACTTGACCTAGGAGGACTGAACTTTGATTTTACTTGAAGGGGACTGTCTGAATGCCCCTCTTGAATCTGCATTTTCTGCAGTTGTGCAAATGTGACAGTTTTTTTTTGACGTCTTTGATGAAGAGTCAGTTTGTTGACTTCTTTGTTGGTACCACTGTTCAAGGTGAAGACGCAGTTGGCTTAAATGACGTCTTGGGTGTTTTGACCAATGTCTTGGTTAAGTCAGTCTTAATGCTTCTTTTTAATCTGTGTTTTCTTTGAAGTTGTGCTGAGAAAAAAAAAAGTCTGTTTGAATGGCGCCTTGGACTCTTTTTAATGACGTCTTGGTTAAGGCAGCTGTATTCTCTTCTTGAATTTGTGTTTTATGAAGTTGGGGGTTGTGCCCTTTTGATACCTTCTTGCAAATCTAAGAGAATAACTGTTTGCGCTGTTGGAAGCTTGTTTCGGGGATTTTTTTTTTTTTTGTGTGTGTGTCTGTGTGTGGAGGCTGCACATCTACAGCTAGAAGCTATTGCCAAAATTGAGTATTTTTCCATTGAAGCTGAATTAAATTTTGTGTGGTGGTTGTTGTTATTTTCAGTATGGATAAGAAAGAACTTGTGCAAGTAACAACCATAAAAATTTGACGGGTCAAATTATGCATATTGGGCTGAGTACATGAAGGCAGCCCTAAAAGGACTTGGATATTGGGAGTATGTTGATGGAACCAAGAGGAAACCTGAAGATGATGAAGATTTGAGACTGCTTATGGAGAATGGAATAAAAATAAGTCAAAGGTGAAGCCTTGGTTACTTGGAGCTACTCTAAGTATAATTAAGTTCGAAAATGCTAAGATATTTGGGAATATCTTAGATTGATGTATGTTCAGTCAAATTGGGCAAGAAGATACCAATTAGCCCAAGACTTGAAAAGTTTGAGGCATGGAGATGAATATATTCAAGTCTTTTTTGTGAAGTTTAAGAAAATGACAGACGACCTTGCTATGATGCTTCTGAATATGAGATGTGCAAAATGTAAGGAGTGTTTGGAACAGATGCAAGGGACCAGCAATATGTCATAGATTTTTTAATGGCCTTAAAATTTGAATGTGAAAATGTAAGAAGAGAATTCTTCATCGCCAAACCTTACCTTCTTTAGTTCAAACTGTTTCAGAACTTATGGCAGAAGAGACTAAAAATAAGTCTCTAGGAGGAAAGAGTATAGAAGAATCAGTTCTTGTGGTGACTAAACAGTTTGGTGGAAAAGGAGGCAGTGAAAAATTTTTTGAAAGGAGAAGAGATATGAATAATATTCAATGTAACTATTGCAAGGAACTAGGGCACATGAAATATAATTGCCCAGTCCTAAAGAAAAAGAAAGGAATATATGTTGCTGGCACTTCTAGAGATGAAGAAAAGAAATGAGAAACTTGTAACAGGAGTGCAATTAAAGGAGTCTGCACCGGTTGGAGTCAAGGATCATCAATCCTATGCCAACATCATTGAAAGTATTCAAAAAATTCTTGCTCATAGTGGTCTGGCAGCCTCTACTTCCTCTATATCCTCATTAGGAGGTTCTTTTGAGGTATATCTTGTGTAAACTCTAGTTGGCTTCTTGATTCAAGTGTCTCTTGTCATATGACAGCAAATGAGGCTATGTTAACAAATTGTCAATTCTTGTTCTGGATTCTTTAAAACTGCAAATGGCTCTTCAATGTTTGTGACCATATTGGGTACAATTACTCCGAATTCATGTCCTGGGAGTAAGTTACATGTTGATGATGTTTATCATATCCTCTCTTATTGTGAATTTAATTTCTGTTGGTCAAATTACGAAACAAAATTGTTCTATTATCTTTTCTTCTATGGATTGTATTGTGCAGGATCTACAGTCAGGGAGAAGGATTGAAATTGGCCATAAAAGGGAGATTTATATTACCTTGACTCACTAAACATGAGCTACTTGAGGAGAGAAAAGTATAGAGCCTATGTGTCAGTGAAGAACCATATTGTGGCACCAGAGATTGGAACATGTTTTGACTTCTAGATTGAAGCACATGTTGAAACTTCTTGATGAATCAAAGGCTGTAGTATTTGATGATGTAAAGAATTGTGAAAGTTGTAGAATGACAAAGATCCATGCCTTACCTTTTTGTCATAGGGAGATTCAGAAAAGCCATTTGATATAGTTCATTCAGATGTTTGGGGTCCATCCCCGATTTTGTCAAAGTGGGGGGAGGGGGGTTAAGCCTATTTGTAACCTTTATGGATGATTATACCATATTTACCTGGATATACTTTATGAGAAATATAAATGAACTTTTTGATGTATTTGAGAGGTTTTATGTTAAGGTTGAAACTTAATTTTCAACAAAAATCAAAATCCTATGTTCTGATTCAGGAGGAGAATATATTAGTTAAATCTTCAAAGGCAGGTTACAAAGAAAAGACATACTACACTGAAAATCATGTTCTTACACTCCTGAACAAAACAAAGTGGCTGAAAGGAAAAAGAAGCACATACTTGAAACCACGAGGTCTCTTCTTTTTGCTACCAATGTTTCAAAGGTATATTGGGCAGATGCAGTATGCATGGCTGTATATCAAATAAGTCATATGCCATTTGAAGTTTTGAGTAAAATGATCCCTTATGAAAAGTTATATGGGATGAAACCAAACTACAACATGATGAAGGTGTTTGGATGTACTTGTTTTGTACTTATGCTAAAACAATTGAGAGATAAACTTTCACCTAGAGCTGTGAAATCTTGTTATTTGGGCATTTCAGAAGGCAAGAAAGCATACAAGTGTTATGCTCCAATTCGAAAAAGGCATGTAGTTTTTCATGAGCATGAACCGTACTTTGTTCGGATAGAAGAAAAAGCAAGGTACTGTAGTATGGATTTGTCTCTCTTAATGACAGGTCCATTGAAAAAAATTAGTGAAGTGAAGGAAAAACCGCTTGAAAGTAGAGAAGAAAATGAATGTTTTTGATACTGTGAAAGAAAAGGATACAAGTCAAATGTATCAAAGGAGGGAAAAAGAGTATCCATGTACCATTTTTGGAGCAGTCAGAGTCATTGGAAGGTGAATTAGAAGTGGCCAATTCTGATATGATTCCTTCTGCAGATCCAGAACATACAACTCAGGGAGACAATTCCTCTCCATCTTTGCCTGTCACAGCTTCCTTACCCACTCAGGTATGCCATAGTTCTAGATTCTCGATTCCTCCTTCTTGTATTGTTTCTTATGACTCTTTTTCTTCTAAACATCATACCTATCTTACTTTGATTTACTCTTATGATGAGCCAAGACCTATGAGGAAACTGCATCTAAAGAGGAATGACAACTGGCTATGAGTGAGGAACTAAATGCTCTAGAAAGGATGCAGGCATGGTGGGACTTGGTGAAACTCCCTCCAGGAAAAAATGTTGTGGGTTGTAAGTGGGTTTTTAAGATCAAGACCAAAGCAAATGGATCAAAAGAACGTTATAAGGCTAGATTGGTTGCAAAAGGATATAATAAACAATTTGGAATAGATTACTCAGAGACTTTTGCACCAGTTGCCCATATGACCACTATTAGGTCTCTTCTTGCGGTTGACTTTGCAAAACATTGGAATCTCTGACAATTGGATGTAAAAAATGTCTTTTTGAATGAAAATTTAGAAGAAGTCTATATGCAACTTCCACAAGGGGTTTTTGATCCAGAAGGCAGGGTGTGCAAAATTAAAAAAGCACTTTATGGGCTAAAAAAAGCACCAAGTGCATCGTTTGAGAAGTTTAGCACAGCAGTTAAAAAAATTGGATTTAACCAAAGCTATCATGATCCAACATTGTTTGTGTGCACCACAGAGAAAGGAAAATGCTTATTGTTTTTGTATGTTGATCATGTGATCATCACTAGAGACAATCATGATATTGAAAAAAAAAAACTAGCACAAATGTTTGAAATGAAGGACCTTGGGTTTTTGAAGTATTTCTGGGGTCTGGAAGTGGCATACTCAAAAGAAGGTCTTTTCCTCTCTCAACACAAGTATGCAACTGAACTTGTGACTAAAGCTAGATTATGTGATGACAAGAAAAAGGTAGGGACTCCTGTGGAAGTAAATGTTAAATTGAGGCCTTTTGAAGGAAAAAGATTAGAAGATCCTATGATTTATAGAACTTGTTGGAAGCTTGACTTACCTTACTATCTCCAGATTAGACATAACTCATGCAGTTCATGTGGCAAGTCAATTTATGCATGCACCTTGATCAACACATCTTGCAGCTGTATTAAGAATTGTTAGATATGTGCGAGATACAATGGATTATGGCATGTTTTTTTCATCACTCATTTCTCAAGTGTTGCCTATTGTGACGCTGATTCAGAGGATCCACTCGAGATAGACTCTCTACAACTGGATTTTGCATCTTCTTTGGCAAGTCTATGGTTTCTTGGAAAAGTAAGAAGCAACAAAGGAAGCATTTGTCTACAATTAAAGCTGAATATAGAGCTATGGCTCAAGCTACCGCTGAAATAAATTGGATAAGGTGGCTACTAGAAGAAGTTGGAATTTCAGTCCACAACCAAACGAGATTGATTTTTGATAGTATAAATGCAATTCAGACTGCTAAAAATCTAGAATTTCATGAAAGAACAAAGCATATTGAGATTGATTGTCATTTTACAAGGAGGGCATATGAAGAAGGATTAATTTCTCGTGAACATGTAAAGACGGAAGACCAAGTTGCTGATATATTTACAAATGGCTTATCACCTTCCAAATTCAGAATACTTGTTGACAAACTTGGAATGATATCTCTTAATCATGCCAAGTTTGAGGGGAAGTGTTAAAGTATATGGTTTCTTTAGTCCCTTAAGTTGGTCAAAGCCCTTATGTGTCCAACTTATGTTTTAAGGTCTAATTGTTATAACCTGTATAAGTGAAGAACATGATAGTCTTTTACTGTACTTCTAAGTGAGCCTTAAACTAGGGCATCAGGCCCTTTAGTAAGTCATGATAGTTTTTCTGAAGTAGCAGCCGATGGGAGGCTGCAGCTGCGTTTCTAGAGCTGCTTGAAGCTGATGAAACTGCGAATCAGGTTAGTATAGCTTTGTTATCATGCTTTGGGTTGGCT
Source organism: Nymphaea thermarum (assembly GCA_011799765.1). Classification (NCBI taxonomy): domain Eukaryota; kingdom Viridiplantae; phylum Streptophyta; class Magnoliopsida; order Nymphaeales; family Nymphaeaceae; genus Nymphaea; species Nymphaea thermarum. The sequence continues at coordinate 68,492 of JAANDH010000939.1, forward strand.
GTTCCAAAGCTGGCTGTTTGGATACTATTTCAATAGAGGGGAATATCAAATGTTTTACATGTTGTATATGTAGTATGCACACATTCATGGATAAAAATGCACACATTCATGGATAAAAAAAAAGCTTAAGATTAGCATTTTGATGGTTTTCTTTTTGTGTCTCTTCGGGTTTGAAAAACATTTTGTTTGAGGATCAAATCACGGGTAAAAACATTGTTATTTTGCATTTTTTTCAAGCGCTAGGTAGTATAAGTTAATATTTAATTGCGTCTGCTGAAATATGTTGATTAGTCGACTCTTGACACGTGGTTGTTTTATTGTGCATTGAACTTTTTACCATTGTCTACTTTTGGCTGTGAAATTGTAGCCTTATTTTGTATCTAATATTATTTGCTATTATGTTTTTTACCTTTATTTTGTATCTTTATTTATTTTTTTTTGGATAAAAAGTTTTAACAATATCTATGGTTTTTGAGATCTTTTATTTTATGAAGTGGACCCCACTGATACAGCGTTTGTTACTTATGCCAAAGAGCTTTGTCTTTGCTGTAGTGCTGTTATTGTACACTATAAAGAATGTACCTTCCATTAAATGTTACTAGATTAACGGGAAGATTATTATATTTCCTTTAAGTAGTTCATTAAATAGTAAATATAGCCAAATTTGTGGTTTTATGCTTCCTTTGGCTTCAAAAGGAAGCCATGCTCCACTGACATTTTACCAATAGGATTGTGGGTGTTGTCTCACTTGAACAAGGAAGCTCTAGGTGTCATTTGATAGTTGTGTGTTATGTGTTTAATTCGACAAAAATTTCCTTGTTTAGCAAAATGAGCTTAAGTGTAGCCTTTGGCATGTTCGAGTTTTCAACATGTGATTTTTGGCATTTTGTGCGTCTTTTGACCTATGAATGTACTTGTTCTTATCTACTCCAGATGACTATTGTTCCATTTCCTCTATCCATGTATGGAAGTCCAAAAGTTCCTCTTGGTATAATTTTTTGAAAATCATAAGGACCTTTGCGATTTATTTTCTAAGATTCTCATATCTTAAGTGGTGGAAAATTTTATTGAGAAATTTTTTGGTGGGAGAAAGCCCAATCTTCTTCCCTGGGAAAAATGTATTGGACAATTGTTTGATGGTGCCTATCTGCAGTTTTGACCTAGTTTTGTATTGCCTAACAGGAAGAATGTCTTGGGCTTTGATGGGGACATGCCTAGAGATGTTGCGTCAGCAATGAAGGTTATCTTTTGCAATTGGGAATTTTAACAAGATTTAGTGGTTGGATTGTCGTGTCCTAAATGGAGTAAATAATGCAGGTCTTATCAATCCTTAATGATGCTAACAAGCTTACCCATTTGGTTCCATACACAGAATTTTACAATACCACTATTAGTAGTAATAATTTGCTAAAGGTATAATTTCTCTGGCTTTCCACTTTTTTCTCTTGTTCTTTGCAGGGATGAACAATGCATCTCCTTCACGTCTTACTTTTCTTTCTAAATTCTTCGCAGTTTTGGCAGAAAGAGCTTATGAAGTGGGTTGATGTTCTTCATGACAAGTCAAGAAGCAAACTTGTTTCTTTATGTCAGGTGACAGGAATCCATGACACTTGCTTTTTAATGGGATGGGGGGGCATGGTTGCATGTGTATTCGGGTCTGAAGATACTCTAAGTAGAAGGCGAGGGGAAAATACACGTACACACACATATTGAGGGAGAGAGATGCTTTAAAGTCCACTGTCACAAAAACCCGTCTTATTGGAAAAAGATGAGTATAATACGGCAAAACATAGTCAGCCATATAATACCCATACAAAACACGTCTTTTTTAAAAAAAACGTCAAAAAATAAAAAACATGAAAAAAACATATTATACCCATTTTTTTGCGTTTTTTTATGATTTTTTTATTTTTTTATAAATTTTAGGATTTATTAAATGTTTTAAATTTTTAAAAAATTTGCTGAGATTTTTCCATTTTATTCCCGAGATATACAACTTTTCTGTATTATACCCGTCTTTTTCCTCTCCGTATAATACCCGTAAACCAGTCCCATTTGGTAGTTGTCTCTTGTCTGATCAGATCCTTTATATATTTATCCTTTTTTTTTTCTGAAAAAGCAATTACTTGGATGTGATCTGCGTGTTAAAAAATCAACATAAAATTCAGTTTTTCTGGCCATGTAAGATGAGTTTTAGAAACCAAAATGATTCTGGCCATCTCATTGGCACATTTGTAAACAACAGCTTTTTGTAGATTCATGATGCTTTGAATGCAAAGATTACATCCATAAGGTAAACTGTAGAGAAAATGAGTAAAAGATATTAAGTAATACAAGCCCAAGTTGGACTGCATATACAGCTCTTCTTGAGTGATTGTTTTTGGATGGAAAAACCAAGTTAAGGTGTTACCAAAATGCTCTCTGCCTCGTTATTATATTGGTCTTAGTACTGTATCTGCATCATGACCAACTGAACCCTTACTTTGTTGGTGCTTGTGTTGGCAGGTTCCAGTTACACCTATATTACATAGTTGCTAGCTGTCTGCTTCATAACCTGTCACATCTTACTTCCCTTTTCATGAGATCTGTTGTATTTATTTAGGCCTACAGCTATCCATGCTTGTTTATTGAATCTTTATTATAACTGTGTGGTTCTGTCCGGACCCATCTGAGAGGTAAAAATTGTTGATCCAGCCAAAATTCTGCTGAACATATCATGGGAAAAGTCATATCTGTAAACCAAAATTCTACCAGCTTGCATGAGAAGAGTCATAGCTATGTCGGGTCATATAAAAATAAATAATATTTCATGTGTACATGATCTTGAATTTTCTCATATTAGCTTTGTAGCCATTTAAAGTATTTTATTAGGTACAATAGCAGATATTAGCCTATTTCCCTCTTGAATCACTTGCTTGTCAAGGCCTAGATATGAGCTTTGGTACTACATTTCATTAATATGTTCAGTTGGCATTTGTTCAAATCCATATACTAACACTGTTATTGTGAGTCATTGGAAGGAAATAAAAGGAAAAATTTCTTTTTTCTTGTTGGTTGTTAGCTCAAGTCTTTTGTAGTTTAAAAATTGTCTTTCTTGGATATGATGACATGTTCTGATTGTGTATTTGATAACTGACATCAAGATGCGCAGCAAATGATGCTTGTTAGTGAAAACAATATCTCAAAGGGTACCATTCTGGTTCTATACTTCTATTGTTGTTTGCATTGCTTGAATTTAGTTTGCTGAAGTAGCCATGCCATGTGGATGTCTGTTAGCTGCTTTATCGTCCTCTACATCTGCAGACTGTCACAATGGTACGGGTACGGAGATACGGGTACGGGTACGACATTTTTTAAAATCATGATATGGGTACAGCGACTATTATATATAATTAATTTCAAAAAATAAAGTATTATATATAATTAAACCACAAGTTGTAACAAAAATGTCAATAAAAAGATGCTCATAATGAATAAATTATCAATGTTTTCATCTTGTTAATGAGATTTCTTATGTTAAAGTAAAAAAAACAAAAAAAAAGTAAACCATAAGTATTTTTTTTTTAATTTTTAAGTTATAATGTAGTTTGGATCTGGATCCGACCCGGATCCAGATCCAAACATACCGGGCCATACCACCATACCGGTACCACCATACCGGCGTACCGGTAAGTGGTACGCCACTAATGTGGCGTACCACTGTGACTTAGTCTGCAGAATGTTGTTTGAAGTAGGTTTTTTCTTTTCGTTTATCTGATGGTTAACAATCCCTTGTCCCCTTGTTAGGTACCATTTCTGCTTACTCCAGAAGCTAAAAGCCAAATTCTACAGGTACCTAGCTAATGTTGTTTAGCAGTACTAGTCTGGTATATTGAACTAGTCCGTGTGACATTCCACATTTTTGCTTCTTTTTGTTTGTTTACGTTCTCATTTATTCATTAGGTTTTCTTTTTGTGGTATGATGAACTGAAGGACCCGGATGGTCTTTTTTCCCCTTCTTGCTGAGGAGTAATAAATGATCATTAGAGTGTACTTTGAAGTTGAATTTTATAGATCGGAGGTCTTCCCCATGCAAAAGGTTGTCCAATAGAAAAAATGTTGGCCATTTATCCCCGGAACAATTTCGCCAATTCCTTGACTAGCACCAGGCAGAAGTCTTGCACTATTGTATTGAATTCATTGTGCTTCTGCCAAAAACATGGAAGGAGAAGATGTATAAACTCGTATTCACTTTGATTCTACCAATGCTAGAGTCGTACATAGCAATAAGGCACAAGTACAACAGTCTGATAGATGATGTGTCAGTTCTATATATTGTCTTTATTTTCAGTACCCTCAATATGTCACCATGTTTTCATGACCTAGGCTGAAGCCGAAATTCACAAGCAACTTTCAGTACAGAGGGCTGTATTCCAACATGTCATCCTGCATGCTGCCACAAACCCATTCCTTATACTGAGGGTACAATTTTCTCTACTCCTTCACTGTTCAAGCAATGATTTTCTTGATTTAATTGCAATACTTTTTCTGCTTAGGTACGCCGTAGCAATCTAGTTGCTGACACATTGCGACAATTGTCTACTTCACATCATGATGAGTTTAAGAAGCCTTTGAAGGTTCATGTTATTGCTTTGCTACTCAATTTCCATTATCGCTCTTTATGTATGATATTGTATGGCATGCCTTGTACCAAAGAATGTCCGCGCTTAAATTCAGATACTTCCTCTTTCTTTGCAACTGTACAATATTCACTGGAGTATGTGTTTACTGTAGCATGAAGTTAGGTTTTCCCCTCTGTTTCCTTCCTCACTGTTTACTTAAAATATGCAGGTCCTTGTAGGTCCTTAACCTGGTACCAGGAAGAACTAACCTCTAACCTGTAGGGATCGGGATCATGGTAATTGTATACCCAAGGGGGTTTACACATCTTACCAATGCATGGTGTGGTACTAGGGCATATCTTCATGCATCTATGTTAGAGCAAACCTATGTCCAATCTGAAAAGAGAAGCTGTCACATGGATAAAAATACTAAAATATCACACAAAATGGACAAGTTTTATAGAACATAGTGGTTCTTAAAAGTCAACACTTGGGAACATGGTCACACACGTTTTTGACCTAAAGTTATAGAAAGTTGAATATCATTGCAAGTGCAAAATTTTGAAGAACGATTTTCAACACCTCTAGTTAAAACATGTAAGGATGAATACAACTAAAATGGAGATTGTTCAGTTGAAGCAGTTGACCCAAGATGTGAGGATTACTCTACAAATCCTATGAAGTTATGTTGTGATGACAATAGTGCAATATACGTCAACAATCATTTTTTTCATGAGAGGATTAAGTATATTAAGATGGATTAAATTATATAGGAGAAGATATTTGAAGACGAGTCTTTGTCTGGCCTATGGTACCGTACAATTTCTAGTGGCCGCCTTCATCACCAAAGTTTTAATCTCTCCAAGGTTTCATGCTCTTGTTTGCAAACTTTCGGTTTGGCTCACCAATAAGTCTTTTTGGGGGGAGGAGGAGGGTGGGGGGAATTGTTAGCATTTATATTTAAATACTTACATATTTACATTATAATTGTTGCTTTATATATGTATGACATAGATATAGTTTGTATGTAGGAGAAGCATATAGTTCTGGAATTTTTTTTTTGGTATTTATTTTTAATTTTTTTAAAGATTCTTTTTGTCCATGTATCTCAGCTCCTGAGAGTTTTGATGTTTGACCAGGATTGAGCTGGCGATCTAGTTCTATCAGTTGCAAATGTAGCTGTTGGAGCTGCCCAATAGCTGCAACTGAGCAGTATATATAGGGGTTTCCTCCTTCTTGACTAATACTTAGTATTTTGGACTTAATAAAAGTCCTATTTTTTTAAGGCAGTCCACTGGCGTGAGAATTGTTCTTGCGATTATCTTGTCAGATTCTTTATTTGAGCTTGATCATGTGAGTTTGGCACCTGCTTTTACACAAATACTGTAAGACAGTTTTAGCAGTTTCTTCATGATTTTATTAAGTGATTTCTTGGGAAAATCTAGGAGAATTGTTATGCATTCCAATTGCCTAAACTTTGAAAAGGTAAGAATACTAAGAAATAACATTTAGTTTGTACTGTGTAAATGTAAACCTAGATAATCCATTAGAAAACTTTCTAAAAGTAAAATAAATAGAGAAAAAGAAATGATATATACTTAAGTTGTAGATAACACATTTAGTCATGAGTTCCATGACATTTCCAACAATAATGTCATAATATTTATCCTAGGTCTGATAGTTTGAAATGACCAAAATGAACCCCCGCTTCCATCATCTCTATCATAATATTTATTCTTTAGTGATTGGGATGTTATTCTTGTAGATAACACAATGTTTTCAACATATTGGTTTTTTTTGTGGCTGAAAAATACTTGGAGCACATTTTATCCAATTTAGGTCATCATGTTGTTCATGCATGACATAATCAGATAGATGAAGTATATCAGTATAAGAATTGCTTATAGTTGATCAATCATTAACTCTATGAGGTTTAGAAGATCTAGAATATTGGAACTGCCTCACGAAGGAACATCTTCTACATTTTGACTCTGAATATTGGTAATACAAGTTTTCAGAATAACTGCAGTGAATTAAGCATAATCCTTCATTGTCCAACCCAAGAGAATACTTTGAGATATTAGATGCTACTAGTTGTTGGCCATTGTTCTGTATTCTTTTTTTTTTTTGGGCGGTCAAAGCACAAGCTTCAATAGAATTATGACTTCTTTTCATATTGTCATTGTCTTTCAGGTGATATTTGAGGGTGAAGAAGGTGTGGATGAGGGGGGTGTAAGGAAAGAATTTTTTGAGATTTTAGTGCGCGATCTTTTTAATGCAGGATATGGTATGATTTTGTGTGTAATAAGTGTTATTCATCATCTAAATCTATGATTTTGTGTGTAATCAGTATTGTTCATCATTTAAATCTTTTCTCCTTTCTATAAATGGATCAATCATTGATGTATTATTTTATGTATTGTCAGTCTTGTTTATCACTTGGACACTCCCCCTTCTTCCCTTTCTATACATGGATTCGTGAATCCAAGTGATTTCCCATTTTTGAAATCCTTTACTGAAATTGATGACAAATGTAAATCAGCATTTGTTATTCACTTCCTATTCTGAACGAAATTATTTTTCCTGGGCATGAATATTGGATGTTGAGAGCATTTTATGTTTCATGTGAAGTTGTGTCTCTGTTGAATCACCTAAGAGTTTTTGTTGCTTTTGAATACCAAATAATGAATGGTTCTCACTCAAAATGAAGTACCACATAGTGGACAGTCAGTTTAGTTTTTACCAAGTTGTACCCCGTCTGTCTGCTGTTGGTCAAGTGTGTGAGTTGAACCTAAAGGAGTACATACTACAGACAGACACACGCTCTTGAGAACTAATAAATAAAAAATCAGTTTGAAGAGCTGACAGCAGAAAAAGCAATTGAAGATGCCCACCACAACCTCGCAATGGATGTATCTTAGAACCCTTGATGAACTGTACTTGAACTTATTGTAGGTAAATTTTGAGCCAGAAATAAAGGGTAGGACAAGTCAAGATGTTGATGAGCATATTGAAATGCAATAAAATCATATAAATGTCAGTGAAAAGATTGGCATGAGTTTCAGTGCTTTTAATGCGGCTGGGCATTATAATTTTTTGTGTTACTGGAAGGTGTTACTTACAACAACTTGTATGTTGCTTTTCTAGTCGGAGCTTTCAGGACAGGAAAGCTACATTGTGTGGGTACTCCATTTGAATGACCTTTCATGCCCCTTATGTATTAATCATACTGGAAGCTTCAGAAAAATAGCTGATGACAACCCTAAATATCTGCAGGGCTATCATCCAACAACTTAGCATCAGAAAATAAGTTGGCTTTGAGTACATTTGAAGTTTGTCGTTTCTGTAAATCATGTTACCCAGTTACACTAGCGTAATTCATTATGTAGGTTGGTTGTGCTTGAGCCCTTCATTCACCTTGATCTTGGATCTACCCGATTAAGTTTTTATTGGTTTCTCTAAGTGCTTTTGTGAAGCTGTATGTCTTATCTATTCTTGAACTGAAGATCACATCTACTATTTCATTGGAATTTCCACCTCCTGTAGCTGGAGTGGAAACTGATTTTTCAGAATAGCATCTAGAAAATTCTTGAAGATTGGCTTGATTGAATATAGTTGGCATTATGTCTCAATAGTGATTACAGTGTAACTGCAAAATTACAAGAAAAAGAAAATGCTTGCTTGAGAAAAGTTATAGTCCAATTGCGAAAGTTTGTTAAATAACAAAAATAGGACCTCTAGTTAAATGAGAATCGGTAAAGTACCATAATGGACATGATCCATGTCTGAGCCTGTCTAGTTCCTCATGTGCGTGAAGGAACTTACATCAAGTTCTGGCCTAATTAGTGTACTCATTTTATGAACCCTATTCATTATTATTTCATGAATTAGGTTCACTTACGTCCAAGATTCCAACTTGTTTCTGTTAGATGTCTCTTATCTGTGCCTTCTTTGTCAGAAGCAGCATCTAAATATGTAAACATTAGGTGCTCATTCTGCGAACCCTCACTATTATTTCAGAAATTGGGTTCCTTACTACCCATCTTGCTTTCTGTTGGATCTGTCTTATCTGTGCCATAATTGTTAGAAGTAGCATTCAAATATGTAAAATTAGCAACTAACAATCTTATATTTTTCAAAATTTATGAATACAATGAGGACCAAAACTACCTTTATGGTCTTCTTCAAACTTAATGGTAAACATAGATATTAACACCCTACATAGTTGTACTTGGAAGGAACAACAGAGAATACTGGACAACATTAGTATGATGATTGACCTTTCTAAGAATGATTTCCATATATACTGACAATGTATCTTGGTAATGGTGTAGGTATGTTTGTATACAATGATGAAACGAGGAATTTTTGGTTCAATGCGAATTCGATTGATTCTGAGCATGACTTTTGGTTGGTGAGTGTTATCCTTTTGATTTTGATCCCACATGTCATGGTGTGCGTAAATTATGTGGTATCTGCAGGTTTTCTTCGACAAGCATGTAATAATCATAGATAACTGCAGATATCTTTTCTTCCTAGTGGCCTTTCTGCGTCAGTTTTTCTGACAAGTGAATCTTTATAGGTTGGAACAATTTTGGGGTTGGCAATTTATAATGGCATCATTCTTGATCTCCACCTTCCAAAGGTATTTTCTTCATACATCTTTTCAAATTTTTTGCTGCCCTTGTTGTTCAGGTACGTGGGCTTCCCTGGTTGGTAAGAACTTTGTGAAGCTTAGTTCAATGTGGATGCTTGTGTAGCTTTTGTCATAACTACCAAAAACCAGAATCCCCCTTGAAACATAATCACAGATAATGTTTCGGAGTTTTAAACGGCAAGGTTTTTCTCGGGTATAATACAGCGAGCTTGAAAAAAAGGGGAAAAATATGGTAAATTTTTAAATATTTTTAAATCATAAAAATGGGAGAAAAATAAAATAAATGAGAAACTAATAACACAAAAATCAAAAGATAAGTAGATTTGCGACAAATAAAAAATGAAAACAAAAACTGTTTGTTTGGCATTAAAAAAATGAAAAAAATGCATTAAAACACGTTTTTTTAACATTTTTTATAAAAAAAAACACATTTTTAAAATTTTAAACGGCCATTTAATTTATCACTTTTTTTTTGCATTTTTTTTCGAAAAAAATGTGTTTTATGTTTCAAATATGGGCCATATATGCCATGGCTGTTGAATAGGGACTGCATTGCAGAAATGGAGTTTAATGAGGACAAGTTGGTTTCCTAATACTCCAGATAGAATAAATATTTGTTTTTCTATCTGTTGGTTGGTTGGCCTTCCAAAGTGAATAACATGGCTTCTTTTTTCTTCCCTGGAGGTTGTGTATAAGAAAATGATGGGTTTAAACCCATGCCTGGGTGATCTCAAAGACTTACGACCTGATGTAATTAAAGGTTTGCTTCATCTTCTGGAGTTCACGGGTAATGTGTTTGATACCTTTTGCTTGTATTTCCAGGTATTCACCCGAACTCTATTTTCATATACCATCTAATCATGACATGCTTTGAGCATAATTAAATTTCTTATTGCAGATCACATATGATTATTTCGGAGAGATGCGTACTTATGATCTTTTGCCTAACGGACGTGATATACCAGTAACAAATGAAAATCGACAAAGGTAAGTTGGTCCGGATATCTTACCTTCAACCTTCATTCTGTTTTTCTTTTCCCTTATTTTGAGTGCTTTGAAACTGAAACGGAAATATAAACTAGAATGGGTTATAACTTATTTAGGAGTTCCAGAACAATGCAGTAAAAATTCTGCCTTTAAATCGTACTATATCCAGAGGCACTCATCTACCCTCTATTAATATGGAAACAGACACAGAAGATTTTCCAAAACCACAAGGCAAGAACATAAAATGTGACTGTTCAGAAATTTTGAAAGTTTTTCCTTTTGAATTTATTACATGAGGAAATCATTCATAGGTTGTGGGACTTGTCACTCATCTATGGTTAGCAGCCTCATTGTCATGATCTATACATCTTGGCTTGTGCAGATAGTTGATAGCCACACAAGTCACAGTTGAAGGGATTCTTTTACAACAAATTTCATATGTAACTATTTGTTGGACAAATTGTTGCATCCATGTGAAGATTAGATGTGACTTTGCTAGGCCTTCTAAGGAAAGACTCAGGAGGCTAGTACAATGGGCCAAACGTGTGCACCATAAACACAGAAGTTGAGAGGACAAAGATGTATTGACTGGCATCTTTACCTTTGAAGTGGTCCGTATACTAAACATGGAGTAGCCGCTACTTAGTACACCCTGTTAATATATCCAAGAATGTTAGAAACCTTGAAGTCAGAAGATAGCTATGTCTAAGCATGTCAAGTAGTGCCCATGTCAATGGTCATATCAACATGTTTGAATGTGTAGACCTCTAGATGCATCCAGGTTATATGGTTTTTCTGCAACGGAGTCTTCATGTACAGAGGGTAGCCATTTTTTCATGTTCTCTTTTATTACCAAATTTATCTTGCTATTTGCGAGATACAGTGAGCTTCTCTTGCTCCAGCAAAGAGAGCATGCTGCTGCAGTATATATGTGGAGTCTAATGAATCATGTGCCTTTTCCTATATTTCTGTAAAAAGAATTTCTTGCCAGTTCTATTAGAACAGTGTCAATCCAAGCAATGAACCGAAGTTTCTATGGTAACATCATATACTCAATTTGCACAGGAGAACCTTCAATCACTGTTTACAAATATAAATCTCTCTCTTTCCTATTAAGGTGATGTAATGCTGGATTTCTGCAAGCCTTGAAGATGGGGCATTGATTAAATCCTATGATTTTTTTTTTTCCATTTCAGCTTTTTCATCTGGTTCACTTAACATGGGGACCACCTTCTATGCTGTAGCTAGTTACAGAAGTTGACATTTTTTCTATGCCATGTGATGTTTGCGGATGGTTTACACTTAATAAACCAAATATCTCTCATCATTTTCTAAAGGATGTACACAATCTGATGGGCTCCAAATGGAAAAGCTGAAGTACAGACTTCGGATGACATAGAATGTGATTGTGAAACCATGCTAGCGGCCAGTGCCCTATGAGCAGTCAGTGCCAAAATTATGACAAGATGTATTATGGCACCACGTGATTGTCTAGTTGTGCTTTATGATTTCCAATTCTCATGCACTGTTTAAATATATAAGAAAAATGCATCAACATTTGAAATTACACAAAAACCAACCCCCCCACCCCAACAACAACCACACACACACAGACACAGAGGCACATTCTATTAACACATCTTTTGGAGATTTTTCTTGAATTCCTAGTTGGTTTTGAATGTCATTTTTAAAATTCACAGGTATGTGGAGCTATATGTGAAGTATCTACTGGTCGATTCTATTGCTAAACAATTTTCAGCATTTTCAAGGGCATTTCATGAGGTTATTTCCATTGTATTATTTGTAAACAGCTTTCACAAGATTCCATTATGTTGACATAGTTTTCTTCTTTGCTCATATGCATCTAATTTTATTCCTTGGTCTCATCCAGGTTTGTGGAGGACATGCACTAAAACTTTTCTATTATGAAGAGCTGGAATTGCTGATTTCGGGTTTGCCTCATTATGATTTTGATGTATGATTCTGTTATGTGGAATTGAATATGGCTGCTTCTTCTGTTAAAAGTTTGTAGTTTTTAGATTGTTCTCAGTGAAGGGAACCAAATTTCTTTTCTAGATAGTATTGAGTGGGAAGATCCAGGTAGAGGGCTTGCAAAATGATGCTGGCCTTTGTCGAAACATGACATGGATACAGTTGCAGATACTAAGGATTCCTATTTTCGTTTGTACTGGATTGTATTAACACAATTTGTAGTAGCATTCTGAGTTTAAGACAAAGTAGAAAACCCTGCCATTCAGTATAAATCTTTACAAATATTTTGGTAATCTTGAATGCAGGCACTAGAAAGGGTTACCGTTTATGATGGTGGTTACTCTAAAGAAAGCAAGGTCATCAGATGGTTTTGGGAACTGGTAGAGTTTTCTTTTTTCATATGAGATCATATCATATTCTTCTGTCAATTGTGTAGTTTAAAGCTTCAACCCTTCAACTAAATAGGTACGTAAAATGAGCCTTGAAGAGAAGAAGGCACTGCTTTTTTTTACAACTGGAAATGATAGAGCGCCCATTGGTGGTCTTGGAAGTCTCCCGTTTGTCATTATCCGAAATGGAGATGATACTGACAGGTAAAACATTGCATGGACTTTTCTAATTTAGTCTTTTATTTGATTTTCACGCAAATTTTTACTTTTTTCATTTCTAAATTAGCGGAATCATCTTCTTCTTACTGCATTGGGTGTCTTATAGGTGTTCCAGTGCAGCTTTAATGCAGTTCTTGTCATATTTCCCTGCAGATTGCCAACCTCACACACGTGTTTCAACGTACTAATGATTCCAGAGTATCAAACCAAGTCTAAACTTGAGGACCGGCTCAAACTTGCAATATCCAATTCAATTGGGTTTGGCCTGCAATAAGGGCGATAATAGGAGTCCACTTGCTATGATCGACCGCTCAATTATCAAATGATATGTTAGAGGTATTTTGAAAAATATTGTATATGGTTTAAGATTTTTTTGGTGGTCCTTGTATTCGTACCTATATTATATTTTCAACTGATTATATTTCAATTTGCTGGAAGACAATGATGTTTGCATTATTACTGATTAACTTTTTTGCTTGTTAGTTAATTGTATAACTGGACGGCTGTGGTCTTGCAGGATTATTGTCTGAAAATCTTTAGTATCTGCATCACCATTTGAAGCTGTTGTATTTTTTTTTTTTTCCAGGACGATCAAATTGCAAATCAAAAGCCTGTCCTTTGAAGTAAAGGAGCTGACTGCAGCCTTTGGTTTTAATGAGATTAAAGGCTACCATTGTTGTTGCACCTGTTGCATGTAAGAATAACAGTAATTGTACTCCAATGGGGTTGCGTCATAGGCAAGGTTCGCCATGGCCTTCAGCTCATGGATTAAGTGCTCGGCAGTTATTGAGAACTCTGTAAATATTTTGTGCTTAGCTTTCTATCCTGATTCTTTTGTTCCTGGGGTGCGTAAAAAAGAATATGGTTCAGGGATGTTACTGTACTTCATCTTGTATCATATTGTTGTTCAATTAACCATTATTAATAAGATCATGTTCTTCCTTTAGATAAAGTGTCTGCTCTATTTAGTGGTCATACTGTTTGGAGAGTATGCGTAGCATGTCATGCCCTCCTTGTATGGTCCCGTGAACCTTATCAATTTCTTGTTTATTAGCTGATTAGTAGCTGAAAATGCGTTCCAACTGTATGCAAGTCTATTCCAACTGTATGCAAGTCTTGAGTTCGTGGAATAAGTGACTGGATGCTTTCCTATCTGCTTTCTGCGGTTGGGTATTGAGGTCCATCCAAGGGATAAAACTGCTGCCTACAAGTGCTCGGTACTGGCTTCCTCTTCTCCCGATTGCCAACAGAAAATAAGGAGGATTGTAAATGTAAACATCTTTGATAGTTAAGGATAGAAAACAAGCCAAGCTTTCGGCGTCTGAAAAACACTGTAGTGCACAAAATCATGCCGCAACCTATATCAGCTTTTTGTGCGTGATAGTCACGGTTTGACCCCACTTAATTCGAGATCTTATGTAATTTCATGGTATTGGACATTACAAGCACATTCGCTTGCCCCAAGTGAAAGGTTGGGGGAGACTCCTACTCGGCCCTGATTCATGCTAGAGCTACACACCTTTCACGGTTTGGGAGCCCTGGCTTCTGAGTAAGCTCATGCTGGTAAAACTTTCTTCATCCATGAGCAAAGTGAATATACGAGTTGCTTTACAGTGATTAATTCAAACTTTTAGGCATTTGTTTCTTTCTTTCCAAATTTTGGTCATGCGTTCTTGGTGAGTGGCACTTGGCAAATGTGGAAAATCTGGAAGAAACTTTATGCCATTCGCAAAATGATGTGCAAATGTAAAAAATCCAAGGCACTTTATTCTATTGGCAGAATGGTAGGCATACTTTTTATTATGCTTTTCATAGGGACAGGACAATTGATTTTTGAGTTCTAAAGAAGCCCCCAGTTGCTTCAAATAGTTGACCAATAATGAATAGACTTGCTTCTTCCCAACAGCTTCTCGTGAGTCACTACATTCAATGTGCAGCGACTTTTCTGTTCTTGTTCATATTGCTTTTACATCGTTGTTATTCTATTCCTTTTTTCTTGAAGCTATGAGGCAGTTAGATTTCACACTTTATTATTTGATCGAGGGATATTAATTCATGTGCAATCTGCATCAGCGCTAGTATCCATGAAAGTTTAAATATTCCTTATGGTTTAGATGCTATTCCTTTCCCAATTGATTTGAGCATTCAAAGTCAAATGATAACATCGATTTAAAAAGGATTAGAACATCTGTCCTTCGCTAATTGCAACTGCCATTCTGGCGACCTATCCCACGGACAAGTCCACCTAACTCTAATAATTAAACTAAGAATCTCAATTAAGTGTTGGCAAAAGCATAAGATGCCCAGTTTCCTTCCAGTGTGCCTCATATCTATGTGCGACCCCAGAAACTTTCAGGTGGCAATTTGCTCCTTTCTAGTCGAACTAAGCAGCTCATGGCTCAACTCGGCTCGGCTTGAGTCAATTCAAGCCTTTCTTCTTAAATCGAACAAGTGGGGCCTAAAACCTTCAAGTTAAATAGAAGTTTAGACAGTTCGATGCTCGAGGTGCATCTCTATTAACTTATTCTAGTCAGACTCTGCCTATCGCATACATAGTCAGCTTGGTCCCTCAACTTGCCATAAGGTCAAAGTCAGAGCAGCGTGCATCGATAGACGGGTTAAGCTTGACCACCTTCTGTTTGTTTTATTAAGCCTGCTGAACAATAACTAAGAGATTTAGTGCAGTTCAGGGACGAACCCCGTTAAAAAAAAATTTTTCCGGTGAAAGAAAAGAACCCGAGATAGAATTGTCATCACTGCTTACGCAATGGACTTACGGAAGGATGGGTGCAGCCCTTTTAAGCAAGTAATGGGCTGCTTTTGGGCAGCTTTAAAGTGTCCCAACTTTTGAATGAGTTACACGTATCGGACATGTATGTCCGTTATTTGAAATCTTGTCTAGACATTGTTCCCAGAACATAAATAGAAAGTTTTCCAGCTGTGTGTGTTTATAAAAAAAAATATGGACATAAAGAGAGAGAGAGAGAGAGAGAGAGAGAGAGAGAGAGAGAGAGAGAGAGAGAGAGAACCATGAACACTTAAAAAAGGAAAAAAAAGACTGGGTGGTGGCTAAAGGTGTCAGTGATGCATCTAATGCAATAAAAAGCCTTTCTGATATATATATATATATATATATATATATATATATATATATATATATATATATATATATATATATATATATATATATATATATATATATATATATATATATATGAAACCGAATATTGAATATTTCATCACTTAGGACTTTCAGATTTGGTCTCAATTGTTTATGTTGTAGAGAAATATGTTCTAGATTGTGGAACACTGTTCAAGATATGAAAAACCAAAGGGAGTATAACACATGAAAATGGTTCTGTGGGAGCATGATGGGAACCACTTTACACATGTGACGATCCATGACCCCAATTTTGTTGCTAGGTAAACGTGAAACCATGGACACCGGAAGTATAAACATAAGAGATCACGGGTTGGAACCCCAGATCGGTCACTTTTTCAAAAGGCCGAAGATTTAGTTCTTCTAATCATTTCAGAATATGGCACCACACTTGGGTATAACCCCTTTATGTGGGTAGCTCAATGCCTTTAGAGACACATTGTTGGTCTATGCTTGGAGATCCAAATGGGGTCTGATCTGGATCCATTTAGCCTTTTGTTTTGCTGTACTGGATCCAGCTTCTGGATCAAACTTTATCATGGATCCTAATGTGCTCAGTTGCCCTGGATCCGACCCATTTGCAACCCTAATCATGCGAGCGCGACTTCGGTTCCGAAAAATTTCAAACATCATCTTGGTTAACTTTTCTGCATTGTATAAGCAAAATAGTGCGCTTGCCAGCAATGACATTGCTGGCATGGTGCTGGCATTTGGTGCCATTGAGCCTCCTACTTCTTGTCATTTTCTTGTCATGGAGGGGAAAAAGAGTTATCTTTTAGGGCTTAGTTGACATGTAAAGGCTCTTTGCAACAGGAAAAGCAGTCAGCAGTTTGTTTGTTTCAAAGTATAGTACAAACTTTATAGATTATTTGCTTTTAATAATTTAGACTTGCCGACCATCTTTCATGACCGGCATGATTTCAAGGTCTGCGAATGCATTGAATTTATCAAACTACCCAAGATGAAGAAGTATTTCTTAACAAGAATTCGAGGCCAGGGCTTTGAATGTTGAAAGTGAGGAACCTAGCTTGATTGGTAATAGAAACCGTTTGTTACTGTTTCATGAACTTGATTCATGAAACATTGTATTATAATATTCTTTGAGGTAGATTCACGAAACAGTAACAAACTGTTAGCATTATCAAATGGACGCTGTATGAAATAAATAAAATTCTTCACCTATGGGACATATGACTGTCTTGCAGGGAACTGTCTTTGGAAGGAGACTACTTGATCAACTTTCAGTACTTATGCACTAAAATCGACAGTTATTGGTGTATAAGATGCTAAAATTAGCGTTGAGTTGACTTGGGCAATTAAATATCTCAATTTAATAGTTTGTCCTCACAAAACTGGTTTGCTATGAGGCAGCCGGGCTCGGTCGTTGGCGGGCCATGGTCCAGTCAATGCGTCTGCCCATGGCTTGTCAATGAACCGGTCCCCACGGTCAAAAAAAGCCAAAAGTTAGCCCAGCCAGCTTGGTTTTTGCCTTTCTAGAAATTAAGAGATGGCCGCCTAACACTGTTAAAAAGTTACTTTGACTCTTGGGCCCTGTCCCTGTCAAAGTTCAACCGCTCATTTGGCATGGTTCCATGTAAATGGATCACATTGTGGATTCGATATGACTCTTATCGTATTTAATTAATTGAACGTTGGGTGATCGAATGCGATTCATTCGTCAATGGATTTGACATCTTTCATCAGGTTGGGTGTGTGATAAGATTCACCCCGTTTGGATTCCCACTCTAGTAGACTTTGTTAAGTCACTTCTTCGTCACCGCGGCCTACAAATGTGCAGATATTCAGGACGGATTACATCGAGAAGGTGGGATGCACCCACCACTTAACAAACACAGGGACAAGATCACCTGGTATTCTTACATTGGCAAGACAAACTGCGGCCAAGACCATAGATTTCTTGTTGTCCCATCATCAGCACAATGACAAGCACACGACGGACATATAAGTTAGATTGCAGTCCCTCGTGCGATCAGACAAGGTGACTAGATCTCAACTCATCACCTAACTCACGAAGTTCTTCATCTTAAATGTCCTCAACCGATCACCTACTAGATCAAGTGTCTTACGTGGTAAGCATTGGTAAGGCATCACTTTTAGAGAGAGAGAGAGAGAGAGAGAGAGAGAGAGAGAGAGAGAGAGAGAGAGAGAGAGAGAGAGAATAACAGACCCACTTAGCCTCCATAATGACACCCATAATCTCAAGCTCAACATTTTTCAATACCATCAAGATGCACCCTCCAAACTTCAAATTCAAATTGAGGACGTAGCTACAACCCGGTTGTACTACCCATAGAGAGAGAGAGAGAAAAAGAGAGAGAGAGAGGTCACAAGCAACAGCATCGCTAAAAACATAAGTGCATTCCACTACGGCATCACGTTGACAGTTCCTTAAGATTCACTCTGCCTCAGCAGAAGTTCACTTGTTAAGCTCATGGGTTTACAAGTTTAGGTTCCTTGCGCAGAGTTAAGGATGCAAATGGTTTTGAGATTCAATCTTCTTAGCACATACTAAACTTGGCCAATTTAATGTATTCAAATCCAAACCGTTTACATGTCTACCAAAGAATGCCCACAGCATCAGTGTGGTAGGGGAAAGTGGCATCGATACCAATTTCAAGGCATATTCTTTGTGACAAGTAATTCAAGATTATGTTCGTGGTCTTGATCATGGTGATCTTGATGGATTATTGACAGGAGAGAGTGACATCAGTTTGGCTTGTAATGTGTATGCATATTGCCAAGTAGAACATTTTGATTTCCAGTCAGTGGTGCAAGTGGGAGGAAGTTGGCCTGTATCTAGCTGAGCTAAATGCTGTGCAGAGGTGGTAAATCTTTTCAATAAGGTCATGGAGGTGAAGTGTGGGCCATGCATATCATCTGACAGGGCCCACAAACTAGGTGGATGCTAAAGTTAGCAATGTAATAAAGTTTTGGTTTCTGATAATTGAGAAATATTGGCGATTGATAAAGGAGATTGATTCCAAATCACTCCAATGAAAACAAACCAAAATATAGCTAGAAACCATATCTTGACTGTTTATATCCCCACTGAAGTCGATATCGTTTTGTTATCTTTCCCTGTGGCCTGGTTAGGTGTGGATACATAAGAGGCTGGATCTGCTTGATTTGAGTACTTGATAAAAGTATTCACTTTACGTGGTGCCTCGGATGCTTGATGCCGACTGACAAGTGGGCTCATGCGTTAGGCTGTAGTAAGGAATCGCCATCCCTCTTTTCCACTTTGCGCCAGAGGAAGGCAGACCAGGTTTATGTATATTTTGTTTTTCTTTTCTGGGAAGTCGCTGATATGTTGAACAACTCGCAAAAAATTAATGGCAGTGCAAGAGCACATGTTACATGAGGGTTGTAGGGAATGTCGCCAGGAACGGTTTTTAAATAGAATAATTCTTACAGAAACCAATCGAATCAAATCATAATTAATTTTGATTTTGCATGCACTGTGGGAAGCGAATTTTATCTGAAGTAAAAGATAAAAAAGATCTAAAATCAGAATAAAATCAGAACCATAAATGAAAAGAGGACAGAGACATCCTTCTCAGGTTGAATCGGACAATTAAGCGCCCGTTTTCGATGAACAGAGAAAATTTTTCAATTGAGTGATTTAAGCACTGCTCTTGAATCAAGGAGTGCAGCGGGTTACTTTCCTGCAGATTCTATCAGTTTTTAGTTTGAGGAGCACTGATCAGAAGTA
The DNA here is from genome assembly GCA_011799765.1 of Nymphaea thermarum. Lineage (NCBI taxonomy): Eukaryota > Viridiplantae > Streptophyta > Magnoliopsida > Nymphaeales > Nymphaeaceae > Nymphaea > Nymphaea thermarum. The sequence continues at coordinate 88,230 of JAANDH010000939.1, forward strand.
TGAGGAATGGTGCAAGTGACATGAGGCAATGGTGGTTCCACCGGCTTTGCTAAGCAGTGACTCTACATAATGTGCCATTACAGTTACAAGGAACGAGTTTGCCTGTACCAGGGTCATTATCTGCTTCATTGTGGCTTGCAGTCAATTCAATAGATTAGATGCTAAAAGCAGTCATCATTTGAGAGGCCTAAGGTCAGGAAAGCACTACAGATCAATGTGTACAGCTCATGTCAGATGGCCCAATCTGTATGTATTAGTGTACTGCTCTCGCACTCATGTCAGATGGCCCAATCTGGTATTAGTGTACTGCTCTCGCACCCGTGTAATAGTGTACCTACGATGGCACAAATGCTTTTGTCCTATGCAAACTTGTGACGTCATTAATATAGTCGGAAGGGTTCAAACATTTTTAAAGAAAACATGACGGTCTCATTTGTATGTTATCTGAATCGTGATAAATGTCATAAGTTAGCTTCCCCCTGTCAGCTCAGATTACAAATTGTGTACTCTGCACATCTGAAAAATCCTCCTTTATTTGAATAAGAATATCAGATTTATGGATCTGGGTCGCATGAAATGAAATAGAAGCTACCAGTTACGTTAGAAGAGCTTCTGAGAGAGAGAACTACAGGATGCAAAATTCAGAATTTTTCTTTATAAGTAAAAGCATCTGTATTTGTAGACTGATTACAAAATTGGGCTCACTTGCACCAAAATTTCAGAGGCCCAGAATGGTTACATAGTTGGGTTCGCTGCAGTGGAGTTCCATACTGCAGTCCCAATCAAGGAAACAAAATATTCCAGTCACCAAAAAGAAAAAAAAATTGAAAAGATGAGAACATTTTGATTCTCAGTTCCACTTCCAACTCCTTAAGTTTCCCCAGACTTCTTCCACTTAATCAGGCATTCGATGAAATCCTTAACCTGAAAATGGTAGCAGTATTAACATCAGGACTATAATCAGGAGGATAAACAAAATGAAGCCAATAGCCAAATTCGAAGAACTACGGCACCCAGAAATGAGCTTGCCATATTTATAAAAGTTTGCTTTATGTATTTTACTAGCCAGTGGTTGAGTGTTTTTGCACTTCACTGAGAGTTCCGTGGAAAATGAACGTGCAAGGCATACCTCAGTTGGGTCTTTAAGCATGTAGAGGGCACTGGTTTCCTTTGGCGCTGCAGACACCAATATGCCAAAGCCATTATGCTTTTCTCTCAATACCCTGAACGCATCTTCATCGGTTCGATCATCCCCTATATATATGGGAAGCACATCAAAAGAGTTGGAGAGTCCTGCAAGGAGAAAATTTCAGTAACATTGAACTAGTATGCATCTCTCTCTGTCTCTCTCTACTATCCCTTAAGGGTAAATAAACAAAATAATAACAATTCATGTTTACTGCATTTTAGTTGATTACCAAGTGAATCCATAAAAAATTCAACTGCTTTTCCCTTATTCCACTTTATTTTTGGGCGAACTTCCAATACCTGAAAAGTTCATGTTAAGGAGAAGAAATTTAGAAAATGAAGCATCATCAAGAATTAACAAGATGTTGTAAGCAAGAATATCAAGAGATGCACCAGAGAAAGAATCCAATATTTCCCAACTTGAATTCTAGCACTAACCTTGCGGCCATGAGTAACTTTCAGCCTAGGGTATCCTTGAAGAATGGACAACACACGCTGAGCAACGTCATACCAGTTCTGATCACAAAAAACAACATATTTTATTTTGTGCACGAACAGACAGCAAAATGATTTAGATTATGATGTTTGCAATAGAACACACCTCCTCACTGACACGGCGATAATGGACAGAGACGCAGAATTTGTTATTTTCCACCTTTGCACCATCAATTCCCCTCATACTTTCCAACAGAGATCTGAAAACCTGCAAAAAAATTCAAGATTTATCTGAGAAAAACACGTAGCATGTCAAACTAAAAGAAACAGCATTGAGAAAGTTTTCAATTTGCAAATAAGTTGAACCTTTAGCCTGAGATACCTCATCAATCATTGGTAAAAATTCCTTGGCAGGCTGGAAAAGATTTTCATCCGCAGCCTGAATCAGTGAACAAATTGGAAATTGTTAAGACATAGAGGTGTCAAAATTATAGATCTCAGCACACTGTGCATGATTATATTCAACACATAGTTCTGACATTTATATGGAGTTGGGACAACCAAAACCTTTATTACTTTTATGTTAATGCTATGGCAGCAGCAAGTGAAGGACAATATTTTCATAAAGGGCAAGGCTTAGACACAAACGCTTGTAAAGTAGTAAATTCGATGAACAACTGCAGTCATATGCACATGATCACATTCTAATTCTATGAATAGACATAATATGCCAAAAAGGGATAATGACATTCTCAGAAACAAATCGACCAACCTGCCCATCTGTGGACGTATCACAATTTTGGGTGCAAGTATCAGCTTTGGAAGCAGCAACAGTTGGTACCATTATGTCCATTCCATGGCTACCCGCATAGTAAAGTTCAGACAATCCAACAAATTCATAAACCTGGAAAATAAAATATCAGAACTGCAACACATGCTAAATTTCCAAATCCTGTGACAACCTTATCATTTGAAGTGAACTTCCAAGTCTGAAGACAAACCTGATCACGCCGTCTACCCGTTATGATTGCAGTAGGGAAAAGTGAAGCAGCTTCACGAATGACAGGGAGCATCTGCATTACAGGCAAATTTATTAGTAAAAATACAATCTTAAAATTTCACAAACAGATGCCAGTTATACAGTATTGGAACATACCCCATCTAATATGATGGCACAATCTGGATCATTTACAATGGGTGACAGGGTCCCGTCATAGTCCAGGAACAATACTATCCTTTTACCTTCTGCAGCACTTGTGATCATCTGAAAGGATCTAAGGGCTGATGGGCATGTAACCTGCGGGCAACTAAGGGCTTTATTTAGAGAAAGGGAAAAAAAGGAATAAGACAAAGAATCCAAGAATGTTGAACTGAAGAAACTTGCCTCCCATGGGCTAAATACTGAATCATGCTCGTCTCTGGCGAGGCCTCTACCAGGGGGTGAGGAAGCCTTCATCGCATCAAGCCACCCATTTGAATAGACATCTTCAAGGTTGCTAGGACGATTTTTCTTCCTGATTGGCAAATAATGACCCCCAGGAACGATGGATGGACAAGTTTTAGTTGATGAACAAGGAACCAAATTACGTGAGCCTAACCTAGATTTTGTTAGAAGTGTAGTGTCTGCAAGCACCGAGGAAGCTTGGTTGGACTCTACATCCATTGCTACAAACTGGAATCTAGTTTTGATCAACAGTACTGCAGTCACAGCAACAATAAAATGGGCTTTGCTCCTTCGCAGCAAATATTCTACAGCTATATGGTCTTCAGCACAGCGTCAGCGTATCGAACTTCTCTCGGCTTCTTCGCCTCAATCAGCAATCTCTCAGACTCTGCATTTGCAGGTGCATAAAAATCAGTACTAAAACCAATAAGCACATTGGTATGATAGACAGTTTTTCTGCACTATGATTTCTGGTCAACTGAATAGTTTCAGAAAAGATGCTAGATATGAAAATTGTGAAGCTCTCTCTTTCAAGTGCCATGGAAATTCTGTCCTTGCAATTATCGCAAGCAGACAAAAGAAGGCAGTTCGTGAACCATGTTGTAACAGAGTTTTTGAACTTTCTATCAGTATCACGTGAAAAAAGCAGAACATCATCAAAGAAGAGGCCATACTTCTACCAGAGAGAGCAATCAAATGCGATGTACACAATTGCAAATTGGGGGATGCATATGAAACGGAACAAATGCAAAATGAAATGGACTTCATGCTTGCGAAGTGGGATAAGAAACAAAGAAGAATTCAATGGTAAGATAGTAGGAGGGTAGGATAGACTGCATACGACCCTGAACAGATGAATCAGATCTTGCAAATGAAGAAAAAAAAATCTGACATTTGCAGCACCACCTTTTAATCATTTTTTGTTTTTCTTCTTTCGTGTAAGGGAAAAGAAAGAAGCTGCAATTCTATTTGCAAGATGAAGAGCTGAACGATCCAGAAAACAGCAAATCGAGAACATAAGAGCAATGGGATGACCATCAACTTGTCACACTTTAAAACGAGAATTTAGAAACACTCCTGTCCAACATTCAGCCTGAGGACATGGAACAGAGCGAGCCAAGAAAGGTTTTTCATCAATGGCTTATGAGCCTTGGATCTTTCTTGAGCAACTTGGTCCCGTCACGTGCAGTTTCTCAATTAAGCATTGCTTTGATCGAAGCTCAAACAAAACCATCAACGTCATGAATTTGTCGGTGTTCCGGAACAAACAACCGAATAATTGCACAAATCAAAAGCCCGAAAAGGAAAATCTGCAACCTCAATATCATAAAATGGAAAAAGGAAAAGGAACAGAAATGAAAACCAGTCAAGAGAAACCAAAGAGGCCTCAAAAGGGTACGTAAAAACTGCTGCAGAAGGCATGTGCATCCCAAAGACACTAAGTATGCCAACAAAATCAACAAAAGGGAAAAGAGAAAGATTTTTTTAATTTTTTCCTCAAAAAAACGAGAAGAAACAAGGACAAATCTGAATAACCTCTTTCCTCGACTAGCACAGTCTGCCTCGACCAAAAACAAGAGAACCCAACGCACCACTGCCACCAAGAAATCCCAAAAACGCAACCAACATCAACAAAAACCAAAATGCAAGAAACACAACCAAGAACGCAGCAGAGGTACAGAGTGCCTTTCCTCCAATATGAAACCAATCCTATATCAACCACAATGCTACAAGGCATCCCTCCATCGAGAGAGAGAGAGAGAAGGGGGGGAGGAGAGAGAGAGAGAGAGACTCTTTCTTGTTCCTTTTACCTGTCTTTGCCAGATGCCTCTCTCTGCACTCCGAGGGAGTTTCAAGAACGTAAGACATAAACAGACAAGGAAAGAAGCACGGAGATGGGAAGGTGGGACGAGAGACGTTCAGGTATTTATAGGGACCATAAAACCCCCCCGCTAAGAAAACCCCACCCGACCACCACCACCACCACCCAACACTCTTCCAACACAGCGCCACGCCACGAGATACACGACTCTCTCTCCCCCCTCTCTTATTGACACCACTTCCAAATGGAATTGTTTATCTTTGGCAACGAGAGAAAGAGAGGGAGACCAGAGGCCTGACCGCAGGTAACGGAAGACACCGAGAGCCGTTACCTTCCCATAACAGCCACCTCTCCTCCTCCCCGCAGCGCCACGTCAGAGATCCCCGGTGGCCCCCGGAAAAGCGCCGCTGGCCCCCGCCCCCACCGGACGTGTTCCGCACGCCTTGAAGCGGGCTGTGCGGGCCCCACTCCCCGTCGAGTGTGGCGGGGATATTCCCCTTCCGTCCACCTAGGTTCCACGTCGGAGCGGGACCCACGGGATCCACCGCCACCGCCACCGGCCCCCCGCCCTCCTCCTCCTTCCGCTCGTTCGCAGCCGAGCCCGGCGTGGCGATGATGCGGCGGCTGACGTAAACGCGTCGGCGGGCCCCCTTCTTTCCCCTCTCTTACTTTTCTCCCTCTCTCGTCCCGTCTTTTCTTTCTTCCTTTTGGGAGACGACGACGATGACTTCTCCCCTTCCTGTTTCTCTCTTTTCTCTGTCCGTCACCTTTGAACATTTCATCAGATCTGACTCCATTTGGCGCTCCCCTTTGGTGGAACAGCAAGCAAATGCTCAGATTCAAGTGGGTAGTGTGATATGATCGAGATCTGTGCTTGGTTGCTTCTCCGATGCCATCTGCGCACGGATTCGAGTTCGTTAACGATAGTTAACGATCAACTGTGAGAATTCAACGTCAAGTTTATTCGGTAACCGAACTAAAATTTCATTTCCGAGTATACGTGAGCTTCAGGACTTCGAAGTTTCAAAGAACCGAATCTGGTTTGGACTAAATACTAATCCCATAACTTTAGATTTTGACCGAATCAGATCCCATTTATTTGGACCAAGTAATTACCAGATCTGATGCCCAAAAAACCCTTTCTACGTTTACGTTAGCGTATGATCTACTACAAGCTGCATTTAAATTAGTTTCTCCCCTTCTCTTCAGTTTCATCTTCCCTTCTCTGTTGCCTAAAATTTTCAGTAGGTCCCCCAGCTTTTCACAATAACTTTAAAAACTTCACTTAGTTTTCCGACTTTTACTGAACGAAGTCAAGACTTGGAGGATAAATCCTCAGGCAGTGTTTGGATGCATGCTTAAAAAGGTGTTTTAGAGGCAAAGGCCTTCAAAACTTTTTTTTTTGGCCTGTTTGGGTGGCATGAAAACAGTGTTTTTTAAATGGAGTTCCTGACAACCCTGTTTTAATAAGAGATCTGACCAGGGGCGGAACCAGGATTTGTTGCAAGGGCGGGCCAAATGGGGACTGGGTTTTGAAGGTTGAATTTGGGTAGGGCCAAAACACAAGTTACATTTAAAAAATACATAAAGGTAAAAAAAAAAATTCAATTTTTACATTAATTTTTTTTTTTTCATTTGTTAGGGTGGGGCCATTGCCTAGGCCAGCCCCCCCCTCCCTCCGCCACTGGATCTTACACTGTTTTAATAACAGAATGAAAACACTACCACATCTGGTAATTCACCCAAAATTATTTTTTGCCTGCCCGCCCAAGCATAAAAACGATATTTTTCAAAAGATGAACTTTTATAAAATCAGATTTTTTGAAAAATAATTTTTTTCAATGTGTCATCAAACTTGGCCTCTCAGAATAGAATCCGAACTCTGTAATTTCTCCTGAGAAATCACTTTTACCTAAACAAATACATAAAATTTTCAACACAACTAATTTCTTAAACTGAAGAAGCCTTGACTTGACAAACCCACAAAAGTGGGGCTCCCCACCTTTTTTTTTTTCCTTCCTTTCAGCTTCCAGCATGACGCCATCAACCGAACTTTAGTTCGTGGTAGGATGAATTTCAAGCGTGTTGAAACTTGTGATGGAAATTGTCACAAGATCGTTTGTAAATTAAAGACAACGCTGACATGAAGCACCGCCCCCATTAAGAGTGGTGGCAAGGAAATCTAAGCGTGTTGAAAGTTTGAGTAAGACAATCTCATGTTGTTGTCCAAAACTCGCTTAAGCCAGATTCTGGCACGTAGTCATCTTTTCTTCTCCATGAGAAAAGTAGAGCAAGTTAAAAAACTGAAGGAGGTTGGCACTTGGCAGCATCAATTGCTGCTTCAGTTGGTGGCCATGGGCGACTCAGCCAGCCTCCAGTCTTGCACGGGCGTCGAGGAACGCGTTCCGTCGCAATAGACCCCAACTTTTAGCTGCAAACGTTGACCGGACGGCGCAGTTTCCACGCCGGCCTGAACGTGGTGTTCGATCTTTTTATCGTTACCTACTCCATGGTTGAACAGTAGAGGCACAGGTTTGATAGGATTATTTGTTTATCTGCACTATAAGTTAAAGACAGATTCATAAAACATTTATACTTTCTAAAGATGTTTTGTGGATATGCTTCAATCTAAAAGTTATATTCAGATTTAAGAGGCTGCTTAATACTAGTAATAAATTGTTATTGTGCAATAAAACTGCCTAAAAGTTAGGGTAGATCTATGAAATCTTATAACATAGGGTTCTACCAATCTTACCTTAAATTTTGGAGCAGAAACATTAGTCTAATAATAATATGTTATAAGTGTAAACAGCCATTAAGGGAACATTATATGTAAATAGTAAATAATTGTAAGACATTTATGAAAAAAATAAAGAAAAAATTTTGGAGTCGGTGTAGGCAACTGTCCACACAAACCTATATGTAGCTCCGCCACTGCTCCACTGTCCTGTTACAAAAAAAAATTAGGAATCAGCTTGACAAACTCAAGGCGGCCTAATCTATGGTGTCTCTGCTCTCGAACAAATTAAAAGGTCGACGTCACCATCCAAGAAAAAAAAAAAAGGAAATACTGACGCCCATTAATGAATTTGGTGGGACAGTTTTTGAATCTCATAAGCTCATTAGAATGCCCAGAATTCTAGGTAAACCTGGTTGCCAGGAGTTCAAAACTTCTTTGCGGTGAAGTTAAAATCTAGTTTGTCTTTTATTAGGTAGAGAAGACTCTATGGGCGTATTTAATTACCTCGAATCTTAAATCTAAAGACTTTGGTTTTATGTAGGGCTGATTTTCAGTTCATAGTTTTGGCAATCTATAAATTTGAGAATCACAAATTTAAGATCTTCAATATCACTCAAGTTAACAAGTGTCAAGTACTCAATGAGAGAAGGGTCCGTGTATGAATTTCAAGATGCAAAAAATTACTAATTAATGATGTAGGATGCATCTTTCAAACAGAAGAATTCAGCTCTTGTCAAAATCAAAGATATGAATTCTTAGACTCTAAGATCTCATATGACCTTAGGTCGTAAATCTATGGCAACCAAATACCCCTATGAATTTTACCAATTACAAACCAGAGGCTGGTCCAAGTACAACTGATATTTAACAATTTAGCCTTCCAAAACTCAGAAGAGATGACCAAAATGGTCAGGTCTACAAAAAACTAGACCAAAAGTTGTCAAAATCATAAAAATTCAAGCAACTGATCAAAAGTTAAGTTGATAATTGACACAATTTTAATTCATCTATACAAATCTTTAGCAATTCATGTTTTTCAATTGCTTGAGTAATTGAGAGATTTCTTAACTAAAATGTTGATCAAATTCTGCTCTCTATTTTTCAAGCTTTTGAAAGTTAGCTAGGGGTAGCCTGAGCTCGATTAAAAAAATAACATATATAGCTCAGTTTCCATCCTTAGGTTTGAAGAAATGCAATTTTTTCCTAATTAACTAACTTATGCTTAGCATATTAATTCGGGTTTATTATGATCTAAGAGCTTGACTGCTTCAATCATTATAGATTTACATTCATACTCAAAGTTCACTTCCTTTCGGTTTTTTATCAGCTCTACACGTGGTGGCGTTTCCTTCAACTTTTTGACTTTTAGGTGTCAAAGATTCGGTTTATGAAATTTTAGGTTAATTTAAGCACATGGGGACAAAAGTGGCTATTGGGTGAAAGTTATCTTGGTAAAGTTGACTAGTGAAATTAACAAGCACAAGTTGATGTTAGGGCACTATAAAATAATGGAGGAGAGACAATTTTGGTTCGGTAGTTTGACTAGAGACAAAGCGAAAGTGCCACGAAGCTACTCACCGGTAAACACAAATGTTAATATTTAACTACAACCCTAACTCAAGTTTTTTAGGTGACCATAAGGAGTATTTCAGCCTATCGTTTGGTTAAAAGTCAAGCCCTTATTGCTTAATTTTCTTATGGTACATGACATGCTTTTAATGTTGTGAAATGACATCCTTGTTATGCTTCAACTTGCATATCAATGACCTCTTTTTGTAGCAGAGAGAGTTGACATAATGCAAGCTCGGAAAGAAAAGTAGCTGTCGACCAGTTCTTGTCATGTCTGTTGCGCCAACCTCCTTAAGAATGTCCTAACTTGCCTTCATGCAATGTAAAATGAATAAGATGCATGTGAAGCATCTTCCTTCTGTTTGACTGTTGTGAAGTGCTTTATGAGAACCTTTCAAAGGGCAAAATGGTAATTCGTGCATTCAAATCTGTCCCACCGGAACTCATGGGTCTTCTTCCTCTTAAGAACAAAGTACATGCATAGTAAGAACACCGGAACTCATGGGTCATCTCCTTTGCTACTTAAGATTAAGGGTGAACTTATCTGACACCGGGTTGGGCCGGGTTGACTCTAGTAGTCCTGATAAATTATTTAAAAAAATATTTCATCTTAAAATATATTTTTATTATAACTATATATATATATATATATATATATATATATATATATATTATATTTCTTATGTATTATATACATATATATTTATATTAGCATAATCAAGCTGGTTTTGGCTAGGCTTGGGCCTGGATTGCTAGGCATCCGGCCGGCCCAGGCTACCAACATGAGGCTTTGGCTTAGCCTGAGCCTGGCTTCTTATCAGGCTGAAGCATAAGATCCACCAACTTGTACAAGGCTGGTTGTGGCTTATGAAGAAAAAAAAAAAAAGTGAAAAGAAAAACTAAGAGTAGTCACAATGAGTCACAGTCAGGTCCAATTTGTTCTTGGCCTAACAAACTTCGAACATTATACGCCAAGACTCTTTTGCCTTCACTAATTTAACTCTCTTCTTTTCTTTAACTAATTTTAAAAAATACGGACACATTTTAACCAACAAGTGCAATTCTTGTAAAATTGGTAACATTTCATGCCTCGAGGGGGCTTTGATTATTTGGGATTTGAAATCCATGGATCCGAAAATGTGACTTGTTGTGGTAAAAGATCCATAGTAAAATTCATGGTTCATTAAACTAAGGATCTTATATCAGACTTAGATCCTTATTTCACTTTTTTGCATTGAGAAAATGTCAAGACTTGAAATTGAAAGAGGAAGGGTCCGGTATGAAATCAACAGTTTTCAAATCTTAAAGATATCAAATCCACGGCTACCAAATGCCCCTTGAGTGTGCTGCTTATTACGATCAGCAAGATTAGTTTGGTAAATGTCTGTCATCATAAGGTTTCCTTTGCAAGGATCACCACGCAATGCTCAAGAGGGAATCTCCCATCATACACTTCTATTTTTATTAGTGAATCCTCTCGCCAAACCTTCTTCAGCCGACCTACCACCCACCTTGAATTAATAAATAATTGCTCGTAAACACCTACCAAAGAAGACAATGAAAAAAAAAAATCTGAGGAAGCTTCCTTGAACATGCAGTACTAAACTACCGACTAAGCAATGACTAAGTCCTCTCTCTCTCTCTCTCTCTCTCTCTCTCTTTCTCTCTCTCTCACACACACACACACACACATGTGGGCAGTATGTGTGCATGCACACATACACAAAAATACAATCCTCCATACATCTATATACAGAAGCGTACACACCTAATAGACACTAAAGACAATAGAAGCAACGATAAAGCCGTGGTAGAGCAGGAAATTTGAACTGTAGTACTAAGGCCGAGAAAAGGATTCAACTAAACTGAGTAGGGTCGGGTGTAGTAATCGAAATTCGACTTTTAGATACACAACCAAATCTGAACCACTATGTGATAGGTTGATAACCAACTTTCCAAATGTAAGTTATGGAATATAGGACATTTATTTAAAAGTGAATCTAAATCCATGTCTAAATCTGAACCGTTTCAGATATGTATTTAAAACCAAATTTGATTTTGGATGGGATGTCATTTCCTAAGTAATGCGTATCAGATCCAATTTGTTAATCTGGATGGTTTTTTTTTTTTCATATGAACTTACTTTTTTTGAAGGAATTGGGTTGGATATCCAATCTGAATCCGATCCCTTAACACATCCCTATATATAACTGTTATAGGATCTGGACCTAAGGTTTTCTAGTGATAGCTAGGTCTGACCCTTCCTGAGAGAGAGAGAGAGAGAGCCACCTTCGGGTAAGGGTGGGCTAATGCCCACCTGACCCAAAAGCTTCAATTATGTTCTCCAAATTCAGGGTGGATAATATGCTCGCCTTGAACTCAAATTGTAGGATGCAAGCGCTCATCCGAAACTCTATTTGGAGCACCTGACTTCCTCCCTCTTTCCACTTAAACTAATTTAATTACCACGGTTAAGATCTTTTTTTAATAGCAGTCGCTCTCTTCATGTCAAATTTCGAACTTAACTAAAAGCTAAGAAGATCTTCTTTTTAATAGCAGTCGCTCTCGTTATGTGAAGTTTCAACTTAAAAATAAAGGGCTTTTAAAAGACTAAGCACTGTGTGTGTCTTTACTTCTTAATCTCTTACGAATCTTTTATATGCTTGTTTCCATATTAACTTAAACTTTGGGTTAGGCCATTGCGTTAAGCAAAGTGTGTTCAAGCCCCTCGTCATCTATGCCTAGATCTGATGCAGAGCCCACAGAAAACTAATGGATACAGCCAAAGGTACACATGTCGCTTCATTGGACCCCCAGTGAAATGTCGGTTTCATGCATAAAAGGCTCCTTGGAACATCTCTAAATTGGCAAGGGCAATGGAATAGGCCAATTTTCATGTCCTGTCCTCTTTCTTGATAGTGAGAGAAGAAGGCCAGTGCTGAACCCTCACAAATTACCTCCTCATGGGCTCCTAGAGGCACGCTCAGCTAGCTTTCTCTTATGTAAAGCATGATGGCCATGAAAGTTGGAGCATGACGCTGGTTCGACAGCCACGGCCATGACCGCGGCCGACCCTTTTGTGTCCTAGAGCTCTTCGAGCCATGTCCATGTCACATAGGTAGCGGCCGCTTTGGCCAGCCGGGGAGATGTTCCTTGCTGGTAGCTGGTCTCTAAGAGTTGCACCAAGGGCTTCCAATGGCCTATTGGGGCAAAAACAGGAAAAAGAAGAACAAAAAAGAATGAGAAACTTCAGCACGAAAAAATTCTATGAATAATGAATCCACGTCAACATTTTTGACTTTCATAAAGTGTGAGAGAATAGGACACGCACATCTGACTCATTCTCTCACAGGCTCCATTTTCTGACGTCGGCGGCTGACATAATGGGACAATGTGGGGTTCCTGAGGATCACTTTCCCATAATTGTAATAGAAAGCTTTTCACAAGCACAAGAGCCATTTAGTAGTAGCAGCAATAATTGGTGAAGGCTTGTCAAATAAAGAAAGCAGCACCATATGAAGAAGGCGTTTCCAGGCTCAAGAAATCACAGAGGTGCATCTTGGAAAGGGCTGGCTTCGGTTTCCTGCCGGAGTCAGAAAAATGGCATTGACAGTTTCTGTTAGCCAATCAACAGACATTGCCAGCTTCTACAAGTCAGTCGTTGACAATGTCAACATTGAACGGCCAGTCCATGGACGCCATTGCCAGCCATCATCACCTTGACACTTTCAATATTGAATTGTCAGTGGAATCCATGGATTCCATGTCACATTGTGCATGTTGATTCTTTTGGTTGCGACATCGACGGTTGAACTGCTAATCCTTCACCAACTTGAACGTGAACGAACAAGAATTAATTAAATTGACAGTCAAATCAAACTGAAGTGAGGAAAGCAGGCAACATGCCTACAACTCATATTAAGCTGATCATGCATCCAGGACATCCAGCTTTGGCTTGTATCTAAATTTGATTTCTAATTTGGTGTCGTTGCTTGGTATCTTTACCTTTCCACCGGCATGATGACAAAGCATGAGATGTTGCTGCTTTGATGCTTGCTAAAATTGTAATAACCCAGCCTAAAACTGAACCAGCACTTGGTCTAGTGGACCTACCTAATTCTGTGCTCTACTTTAGATCGAAGCACAAACCGACCACAAACTAGGTCAAAAGTAGTCTCAATGCCCACAAGCTGTTGATATGTCAATTATTTGCTTAATACAGTACCTTCTGTCTCTCTGATGTTCTCCCATCCCTTCAAAAAACAGAAACTGAACAACTGGTGATGACACTTTGCAGAGATTATTAATTTGCAGTGTGAACTTAAAAAACTTTGCTTTGCTGCAACTGAAATTCCAACTTCCATAGATTGATTACAAAGACAAGTCTGCTTTCACCAACTAGGTTTCTATATTTTGATGATCCGACTCGACTTTAGACATCCATTTAAGGGGGAACTTATGTTGTGCCAGTGGTCCATTTCTTGTTCGGGCATTTTTGCCAGAAAGCAAATGAAACGAGCTTCACGTTACTCATTGCCATCCATCTAATAATAATGTCTTGTAAAATGTGCCATATTTATCTCTGTTGTGTTAAATCTTGTCCGTATATATAAATTTCCTCTGCAAGTTGCAACCAAAATGAAACCCAATGTACAGATAGATACATGAAATAGCCATGTAAAGCTATGCCGAGATATTTGGTATACATTATGTCAGACTATACATTATGTTAGACTAATGCTGCGGACAATTGGTGGCTTACTCCAATCTTCTCTGTGAAGAAAAACATAAAGCAATAATAGAAAGGAACTCAAAGGGATTAATGTGGAGAATATTTTCTTTACCCACCGAAGGCCATCGGCCTTAAAATGCATAAAACACGTCCATCATATTTATACGGGATCTCTACAACGATTTTCAAAGATTGCTCCAAAATAATAGGAGCTGTTACAATATAGATTTATCTTTATTGGAGTCATATCCATATAATACATAACCTTCTTTCACTGCTGCTGTAGAGTTGAAGCCAAAAATGAATGCTGCATGTTCCTCATCTACATAACTATTTTGGTATCACAGGTTCATCCCATTACATAAGAATATTTTTCAATTATCAGTATCGAGGTGTAATGTCTCTTCAAATTACAATGGGTTCCTTTATTGTTATTCATGACAAGGTAAAACCTTTAGTTCTTCGAAGAGAAACGGGGGATCTCTTAGCACGGAGAAGAGAGAGAGAGAGAGAGAGAGAGAGAGAGAAATTACAAGTGGATATATTAACCAAAAGAAATGTACGTTGCCTGTGAAAAGGAGAAGAAAATGAACCTCTCAGATGGTAGGAATTAACATGTAAACAAGGATCATAAAGAAGGAAGAAACGTTAGCAACTGATTTAAGCATAGAAAACAAAGGAAGACTTTAAAAGGTGGGAGGGGACAGGGAAACGGTTAACTTCAAGCTAGTAGACCCATCTCCTAACTCGATCTAAGTGTGACAAGAAAGGGCTTAAGCTAAAGAGTTTGGATCAACAGTGGCTCATGTTCAATCTTCTTTTAAGTTGCAGTAGTGCCATGTACTCGTAATGCTCGACCTTTTCAAAGTAGGTTTTCGTTTCAAGCTCAAGCATAAAAAAAACTGCTAGCGTGAACATCTGTTGCATTATTAAAAAAGGGAGAATCCTTAGACTGCTATTGCTATTTATTCTGAATTTCACTGATACTAACTGTTAAACTATTGCCATTTGACCACTTATTTCTGTTTGGTGTTTCACATGCATCCAGTAGACTTTGATTTTTGTTGGTAAAACAATCCGTCTTTATTTTCCATTTTTTAACTGTTCTATGATGAAGCTAGCTAATGCCTACCGTGCACAATTGGGTGACCTCAATATTCTTACACATTGACAACTTTCATTTATTGGTCCTTGATCCCAATTAAGTTTTATTTTCTTGGCAGCTAAGCTGAGAAATATAGTCCCACATTTTATAAATAAAACTGCTTATTCTTATTCTGTGCAACAGACCTTCAAAACAGCCAAGCAGCTTATCCTTTACGTAAAGTTACCCAAAGTTACCCCTGCAGACATTTCATTGTACTGGTAATACTTAACCAGGAGTAAGTTCGTTCTTCCAATGTCCTGAACTACATTCGTCTGTCATTTGTTGCACTTGTGAACGGAAAGAGGCGGTTTTAAATGGTTGAGCGTAGTACCTAAGTTGAAGGGGAGGACTTTTGGGCTTCTTTGGGGCAGTGGGTTGTAAACTTCTTGCTCACCCAAAATAAAATGAGACAGTAGAAACCTAATAGCGCCAGTTAGTAAATCCCTTAGCAAAGCTCATTTGATTGCCGAGCAGAACACACTGTTCTTGGAACAGAGTGTCTAACAGCGCCAGTTGGTGAATCCCTTAGCAAAGCTCATTTGATTGCCGAACAGAACACTGTTCTTGGAACAGAGTGTCCCGTTGCAGACATTTTATGTGAAACTCTTAACGCCAATGCCACTCGACCAAGTCAAACGAATCATATCTCGCTTCGATGTCAATCAGTCAATTCTGCCACTCATTTGCTCTCGCTCTCGCTCTCTCTCTCTTTTTACGCAGACATTTTAATTAGATCTACAAGTGTCACCTTTTCCTTTTACTATTCTTATCTGGTCGAAATTATAACTTCATTTTTATTATCTTGTCGTCGATTTTCTTTATTCTTCTTAATCACATCTAAGTTGTAAAAAATCTATATAAACATCTCCTTGCCTCATACGCGTGCATTTGAAAAGAACACCACCAAAGATCCTCGGCATAAACAGCTACATGTAGGCACAGTTCAGTCACTTACCAGTCTTAATAAAAATGAGAAAAACAGAGGACAGCGACTTATGCACTATATCTATATGAGCATAGATAGTGTACCATTAAAGCAAAACCATCTGAATCAGATTGCATTGAAGGCTGTCAATGCCCTCTTTTATATGGTTACAAAGATTAACTGTTTTCATGGCCACTCTTTGTGCAAGCCAAAACTGAACTTCCGTCCTCAAGCTGTAACAATTTTTAGGGTATTACAAAGGCTAGGCATCAGGTCAGCTTGGCCTGGCCTGGCTCCAGGCTAGGGCAGACTAAGTAGAATAAATAAATAAATAAATAAATAAATAAATAAATAAATATATATATATATATATATATATATATATATATATATATATATATATATATATATAATATTAAAGAGAAGTTTCAAATTGACGATTTCTTCTCACTCTTCATTCCAGTTTTTTGACAGCATCAATTCGCCATTCCAATTGCCTAATGAAATAAATAAAACAATGTCTACAATATCTAAGATATGTGCTGCAGAGATAAGATAGCATAGACAACACAGATTGACAGGGCTGTGAGGAACAATACTTGGTACAAGTTATATAAGAACCCTGAACTAATAGCAATTCTACTCCGTTTTATTGTGCCCACAAGAAACAAAAGGTGTTCAAAACAGAAAAAATGTGAAGTGCTGGGTACCTAAGCAGACCTGTAACTGGGGTCTGGAAATGGAAAATTTTGACCAAGGTGCTTCACATGTATAAGCTTGAATGCAACTAATACATGTATTGGCACGCAGGCTCCAGAATATACTTTTGCATGTATCTAATCTGAGAGTAGGCCTGTCTCTTCGAAGTATAAATAAACTTTAATGCAACTATGATGCCGAGGAGGGCTCGCGTTATGGTTGCAAGTCAACATCTAAACTAGTGTATAAAGCATCAAGAAATTTCAACAAGCACAAAAATTAAAAGTTATGCTTGTTTATAAATGCATTTCCTAAGCTTTTGTGCTCATAATCCCTGCAGCAGCCAGTAACAGACCACGTGGAGATGTCCTTTCAGATATATGGGTATGGAGGAAATTTGGCTGGAAGCCCATCGAAGGATCTACACATCCGAGGCATCATTTCCAATTGCAAGTTTCAAATTAAAGGATGGGTGTAATAATAAAAAATCTACAAGAAAGTAGAAAATTGAACGTAAAATCACCAGTAAAAGAAAACAGTCTTCATAGTTATCTTTTTTCCTTTCTTGTTTTTTATCCACTAAAATTACTCGTAAGTTTCCAAGCAAGAACCTAGCTAGAAGAGAAAAACTATATATATATATATATATATATATATATATATATATATATATATATATATATATATATATAATCACTGAAGCCGATAAAATATGATATATTCAAAATATTTGGTGGTCTTGCACATCAAGAAAGAAAGGACACAAAGAAGTGCAACCAGAAAAGTGTTGGCCTCTTCAATAGCAGTGGGCATTGCCTTCATATCAATTTTCAGTTTTTCATTCCATTACAGTTGCTTCTCAAGAAAAAGCAGAAAAGTAAGAGAACACAATGCTCATACTAGAAACCAAGGGGTCCGGCTTATTTTGTGAAAATCATGGTGAACATTGAAGGCATATATTATAGAAGCAGGTAAAAACAGATTATTATATGAAATCGATCATTTCAATATAAAATTTAGTTTTAGAAATATGTGGTAGAAATTAAAAATTTGAAAACAAGCCACCTCCTCAGTGTTGAACTTTTCACGCTCTTAAACTTAACTTCCTTGACAGGTGGACAACAGATCTAATTTTTTAAGTTTCATTCAGTGCACTTTTGGGAGACATTTTTGTCTGTTTTGTTTGTTTTACATGATTATCTTTTAATTGTGCTTATATGGTTATGAGAATTGGGGAAACTGTACAATGCCAATGGTGACTAGTAAACAACTACAAAGGATGATTCACAAGGACTACATAAGTAAAACCAACAGGTACTGATTAGACTTGGTTTTTGGAATCACAGAGGGTATTACAGATGCGGTAGCTCCAAGGGTTGCTCAACAAGAAAGCAGGTTGAGAGGAACAGGAAAGATACTAACAAGCTAGCCATCACCTACACCTTGGGGATCAGGTACAATGAAACTCAGTCGGCAAAATGCTCTGACTTAACTGATTAAACAAAAAAGGATTTTTCACTCCATAAAACAATATTCTAACATTATATCCTCCAATCATAAACCAAGTGCATGAATGCCATTAAGTCTGTGTTAATAAAAATACATATGAATGACACTGATTGCCCATCTTTGTGCAACTCATTGCTACATCTATTGCAAGGATGTCATTTTCAACCAGCATTAGTTCCTATTTCAGCGAAATTTTATGTAAACTCATAAAAATCAATTTGGATGGTAAAACTTCATAGGGAACTCTAACAAAAATTTGTTTTCCTGTAGAAAACAAGATCAATCTCCCGCAACCATGCGACAACAAACTATCCTACACTGCCCTGAAAATAAAAGTAAAAATAGAACATGCTATACCTAGAAACTAAACCTAAAAGCAAAACAAAGAAAACAAAAGCGGTACACAGATCCCAAAACATAAAAAAGACCCAAGACAAACTAGAAGCACGAAAAAACACTTTTTTTTTTCCTTGGATGAAGAATACAAATGAGGACAGTTTATTCCTCACTGTATTTTTTTTTGTGTTTTTCAACAAAAGCGGTACACAGATCCCAAAACATAAAAAAGACCCAAGACAAACTAGAAGCACGAAAAAAACACTTTTTTTTTTCCTTGGATGAAGAATACAAATGAGGACAGTTTATTCCTCACTGTATTTTTTAATTAAAACAACAATAACAAATCAAAACTTTAATCCTATGATGATCAAAGCACAAAGAATTAAGCTAAATATGCGATAGACGAAGCACGAAAATCATAAAATTAATCTGAACTATTGCAATGCTTGAAATCAAAACACTACCTTACGATGCATACATGAAAGATTCCTACACTAAAGAAGAAGATCTTTCTACCTTGGGATTTGGGGGAAGAATGACGATTCACCTACTTCGATTAACACTTTACTGCTCATGATTCACCACTTAATGAAGCACTCCTCTTGACCTATGTGGGATGCATGAGGAAGACTGAATAAGTCTAGATCTTTATCGTTAAGGCCTCCTCTAGGTGTGGACTAAGCATGAGTCCACACCTGTCGCCTAAGTCCACCACTTAGGCAACATGATATGTGTTGGTGCCGAGGCTTGCATAGGCACCAACACACTTAGTCCATGGGAAAGTGAAAAAAGTCACCTTGTCTTTCAATTAAAGTTTCTGAATTCAATATATATTATTATGTACTTTATGTATTGAATACGTATTTATATGTATTGTTATGTTGATTATGCAGTTATTTACGACACATACCTGTTATATGTATACACTAGTATAGTTATGCTACGTACTTATATCATATAGTAATCTATATTATTAATTTGTTATACCTGCTATAAACTGCTCGATCATGACTGCACGATGCAATAAATCGACTTGGCAAGACATGGAAACTGCTCGATCAAATCTCTAGTTTTCTCCAATTTGGTATAGTATCTCCCTCAATCTCTTTTCTCTCTCAATCTCGATCTACTGCCTTGATCTATGGAGGAGCATGCACTCCTTTGTTTTCGAAAATAAGACTTGAAAAGCTTCTTCAAGGAATTTTGAAGGTTAGATTTTTCCGATGGATAATTCATGATGTCTTTGAAATTTTTTTTAACCCTTCATTTTTTCACTTCATCAGCATCTCATCAACGACAAAGAGTTCTTCCTCACAAAATTTGCATTTTCACCTCGACGTATTCACCACCACTGCAGCAACTTCACGTATATCTCCATCTGCCTGGATATTAACTTTCATACAACACCTTTCTCATAGATCAACAAATTCATGTTCACTTCATCATATCTCCTTCTCGGGGCCTATTCTCCTATTGCAAGTTTCATATTCCGATACTAATAGTAATCAGACAAAGGAGTAATAATAATAATATGGAAGTTTACGACACACTGGTATATCATGTCCCTCGTATGAATATCAACATCTATGCTTATCGAATCCATTTGCAATCACCTATTCAAATCATCCTAGAACCTCAACGGTCTCATTTCCTAGCAAACGTGCACAATCATGATTTCCACAATCTCACTGATTTGGGTTTATGAGATCCGCCTTATTTTATATGCAATAGTATATTCTCATTGTGGATCCGAATTAGTGACCATATACGATTTGAAAATTGTTGGACTGAAATCATGTCTTTGGTATAGATCAGGGGTCATCTCTGATCTGAAAACCGTTGCATTTGGATATGGGCCACGCAACACTGGACCGGTGGTCTTATCTGGTACAAGAATTGTTGAATTCGTGTACGATTGTAGATCAGGATCAGCGGTCTTATCCAAGCTAGAAATTGCTTTATGTAGAACTAGTTGTGGGTGTAGATCAGTGGCCGTGTACGATTTGAGAAATTGTTGAATTCAAATCATGTCGTGGGTCAAGAATCTAGATCAGTGGTCTTATCTGATCTATAGATTATTGGATTTGAATATGGTTGAGGGACAGGATCGACGTCCGTAGATTGTTCAACTACAAGTAATTGCGCATCTCGATCAGTGGTCTTATCTGATCAAAAAAGGTTGTTGGATTTGGATATGTTTGTGGGTCTACGCTATCAGACTTGTCTGAGAGAGAGGTTATGATATCCCCTGAACGAGAAACCCTTTGTCCAATCATGGTTGGCCGACGCAATAAATCTAGCTGGCATGATAGGCAAAATGCTCGATCAAATCTCTGGTTTTCTCCAATTTTGTATGGCATCTACCTCGATCTCTTTCTCTCCCAATCTCAATCTTCTACCTTGATTTATGGAGGACCATGTACTCCTTTGTTGTCGACAAATGAGACTTGAATAGCTAATTCATCCAATCTTGAAGGTTTCGTTTTTCCGATGGAGAATTGATGACGTCTTCAGATTTTTTTTCTAAACCTTCATTTTTTTCAATTCATCGACATCTCATCAACGACAAAGACTTCTTCCTCACAAAATATGCATTTTCAACTCGACCGTATTCGCCACCACTGCAGCAACTTCACGTATATCTCCATCTGCCTTGATATTAACTTTCATCCAACACCTTTCTCATAGATCAACAAATTCATGTTCACTTCATCATATCTCCTTCTCGGGGCCTACTCTCCTATTGCAAGTTTCATATTCCGATACTAATAGTAATCAGACAAAGGAGTAATAATAATAATAATATTGAAGTTTACGACACACTGGTATATCATGTCCTTCGTATGAATATCAACATCTATGCTTATCGAATCCATTTGCATTCACCTATTCAAATCATCCTAGAACCTCAACGGTCTCATTTCCTAGCAAACGTGCACAATCATGATTTCCACACTCTCACTGATTTGGGTTTATGAGATCTGCCTTATTTTATAGAGAATAGTATATTCTCAGTGTGGATCCGAATTAGTGACCATATACGATTTGAAAATTGTTGGACTGAAATCAGTGGTCATCTCTGATCTGAAAACCGTTGCATTTGGATATGGGCCACGCAAGACTGGACCGGTTGTCTTATCTGGTACAAGAATTGTTGAATTCGTGTATGATTGTAGATCAGGATCAGCGGTCTTATCCAAGCTCGAAATTGCTTTATGTAGAACTAGTTGTGGGTGTAGATCAGTGGCCGTGTATGATTTGAGAAATTGTTGAATTCAAATCATGTCGTGGGTCAAGAATCTAGACCAGTGGTCTTATCTGATCTAGAGATTATTGGATTTGAATATGGTTGAGGGACAGGATCGACGTCCGTAGATTGTTCAACTACATGTAATTGTGCATCTCGATCAGTGGACTTATCTGATCAAAAAAGGTTGTTGGGTTTGGATATGTTTGTGGGTCTACGCTATCGGACTTGTCTGAGAGAGAGGTTATGATATCCCCTGAACAAGAAACCCTTTGTCCAATCATGGTTGGCCGACGCAATAAATCTAGCTGGCATGATATGCAAAATGCTCGATCAAATCTCTGGTTTTCTCCAATTTTGTATGGCATCTACCTCGATCTCTTTTCTCTCCCAATCTCAATCTTCTACCTTGATTTATGGAGGACCATGAACTCTTTTGTTTTCGACAAATGAGACTTGAATAGCTAATTCAACCAATCTTGAAGGTTTCGTTTTTCCGATGGAGAATTGATGACGTCTTCAGATTTTTTTTGTAAACCTTCATTTTTTTCAATTCATCGACATCTCATCAACGACAAAGACTTCTTCCTCACAAAATTTGCATTTTCAACTCGACCGTATTCGCCACCACTGCAGCAACT